>JAYXIM010047365.1:0-15148 GCA_037575425.1 Anastrepha fraterculus | reverse complement strand
ATTGCTCGTACATGCCGGTTTGTTGGGCAGTACTCTCTGAGAGCAGGAGTGAGAGTCGAGTGGCGAAACTTCTGGCAGTCTGTTCTGATTGCAGCTTTTCGAAGTCGAACATTCTTTGTGTAGTTAGATGTACGCTTTTCGCTGCACAGAGGCGTGTGAGTAGTTTGGATGCAACAAGGTAATGATCCGAATAGATGTTGGGTCCTCGGATCGTTCGTACATCTAAAACACTAGAAGCGTGTCTTCCATCTATCACAACATGATCGATTTGGTTTCGCGTTTTTCGATCAGGAGACAGCCACGTTGCTCGGAATCTGGTGCTGCAGACTACCATGTTTTGGGCTCCGGCGAAGTCGATCAGCCTCTGTCCGTTACCGGATATTTCGTTATGCAGGCTGAATTTTCCAACTGTTGGACCAAAAATTCCCTCCTTGCCCACCTTGGCGTTGAAGTTGCCAAGCACGATTTTTATGTCGTGGCGGGGGCAGCACTCATAGGAACGTTCCAAGCGCTCATAGAAGGAATCTTTGGTCGCACCGTCCTTCTCTTCCGTCGGGGCGTGGGTGCAATTAGCGAGATGTTAAAAAACGGGCTTTGATGCAGATTGTTGCGAGACGCTTGTCCACCGGAGTGAACGATAGTACTTGGCGACGAAGTCTCTCTCCCACAACAAAACCGACACCGAATTTTCGCTCCTTTACATGGCAGCTGTAGTAGACGTCGCAAGGGGTTTTAAGTGGCGGGTCCCAACCCCAGCGCACAACCAGCTATCCTGGAATGTTTCGCCTTCTCACTTTAGCTCACTCCCGGTGTTTGAAAGCTACCGAGAGGATACTTGGGCTAGGGAGTTGTGTGCGCCGCTTGAACCATATGCAGAAGAATCGTCCTGGCCACGCCCAAGTGAATGGCGATCAGTAACTTTCGTACATTTTTACTTGTAAGAATTTGCATGTGAGAAAAACAACCGATCGCATGGTAAAAATACACACAAATTAAAATTTGCAAATTGAGTCAAAATTCTAATGGAGAAATTAAGTATATATATTTTAGATAAAATTTATAAAGTTTATTTGATAATTTGAAATATAAATCGACCGATGATATTGAGATATGTATTTCTGAATAACAGCCTCCAGTCACTGTTGCTGCAGTTTCCGAAATACAAATCAAACGCATTGAAGTATCTCTTGTGTTTTAGGCTTGTACTAACTAAAAAAACAGTAGTATTCGAATAACAAAAACTTAACAGTCAACAGAGTATTAAAAAATTAGCGCTTAACCGACTAGTTGATAGCGTTCAGCTATTCGATTAATGCCTATCGGATAATTTTATTCAACTAATATGGTATTCGAATATTCGGTTAACCGCATAGTAAAAGCTCTAGTTCCCATCCTCAACTTTATTATTTTACATACAATTATACAATTTTCTTTACTAAAGCCGTTTTCATTGTAAAGGGTTTTCCAATAACAGGTGTTATTTTGAATAGCGCACTATTTCGGTAGATGCCACTTTTGAAGCTGTCATTTTTTGATATTTGACAAGTACAAACTACGCCATTAATAAAAATGGAACGATAAACGTTTAAACAATGCATTGAAATTATTAAAATTCACTATAAAAATGGTGACAATTTGGCAGAGACGGTTCGTAAAGCTCGAACATTTTTGGATAATCGTGAAGCACCTTGTCGGACCGCAATACAGAAATTGGTGAACAAATTCGAGCTGTTGGAACAAGTTAGTGATGTGAAGAATAATATTGCTGTTTTAGGCGAAAGTATTGAAGAAAATCCAGGTTTGTCCATTCCTCGTCGGTCTTTGAAATCAGGCATTCCACAAACGTCATTACACCGTATTTTGCATAAAGAATTGGGTCTTAAGGCTTATAAAGTCCAGTTAACACAAGAACTCAAGCCGGCCGATCATCAACAACGTCGTATCTTTGCTGATTGGGTAGTTGAAATGCATGAAAATGATCCGGAATTCCATCGGAAAATCATCCTGAGTGATGAGGCCCATTTCCATCTCGGTGGTTTCGTCAACAAGCAAAATTGTCGGATCTGGGGCTCAGAGAATGCATGAGTTATTGTTGAAAAGCCTCTCTATCCTCAACGTGGGACTGTTTGATGCGGTTTATGGTCCGGTGGAGTCATTGGATCTTACTTTTTGAAAAATGAAGCTGGAGCAACAGTTACGGTGAATGGATTGCGCTATAGAGAGATGATTAACGATTTTTTATGGCCGGAATTGGATGGTATTGATCTGGATAACGTTTATTTTCAACAAGACGGCGCTACGTGCCACACAAGCAACGAAACCATTGATCTTTTATGAAAACAACACCTCTTATTGGAAAACCCTTTATATTAATAGTCAGTTAATGGTTCTAGTTTGTACAGAACGCATTTATATTGAGCGTGGTTTTTAAAAAATCCAGTTTGCAATCTTTACGATGACAATATGTGCAGCAAACTGCAAAGTTAAGGCCCCAAAGCCTTTGTAAAGCCCAGAGAAGCCCTCATTTTTTACTATAGTTCGGTAACAATCGGCGGCCCCTTTATAATCAGTGCGTATGAGCACCTTAGTTTTACCATTATCAAGATTATCTATAATGCTTTTGGTGCCTTGTATCTGAATGCGACTTAAAACCGTTTCAAACGGATAAAATACAACTTCGGTAATAATTCGCGTGATCAGATCTGTGCAAATTTCCGCCTTTTGATTTTCTACTCCATCATATTCGCGTCGACACACCTGTTGATTTGATTTTCGCATAATCGCCCATACCCGATTTCTAATGAACGCTCTAAAAGTAAGATAGGTACATGAACTATAAACGAAAAATATTTCATATTTACAATGGATTTACCCAAATATATCTTTTGCGATTTCCATACACAGGCAAGGAACATAAATTGACAAGAACGGTAGCAACCTTTGTGGATCAAACAATCCATCCGAACCTGCTACGGTGGCCACCAAGCACTCGATATTAGGAAAAACCATTAATGCAACATTCATACTATAAATACAAATTTTGATTATTTAAATAAAATTTCTCTTCATTTATTGTTTACCTCTTAACCAACAAATAGCAGAAGAAGTTCTCTTTTTCTGTAATATTTAATAGAAAAATAACACTATGATTTTAATATGAAATAATGCTTATTTGGACAAACCTATGAAAAAGTAGAAGATCTTGTCAAATACCCACGAAAAGCAGCGGCAAAGCAGGCATTCGCCCAAACCATTCCAAAATGTGATGACATCTTTTCGACGATACAACTGCATTATGATCGGCACCAAAGAAAATGGCTGTAAATGATAGCGCTTGGAAGCGTTGTAAATTTGGCATTGCCGTCGCAGTACAATAAAAGGGTGACAAAGCACATTGTCAGCGATCCGGATGAACCAATGCAAACCTATTAGAAGATAAAATAAATTCATAACAAAATTATGCCTTATATTGTAATTGCGGCTGCTTTTTTTTAGCTGAGAATGGCAAACTGTGCTGACATTTTCGGTTCAATAAGGTTTGGCAAATCATCATGAAATTGTTTCACGCCAGAACAACACTTCTAAATTGTGGAAATTTATATTGAAAAAAATAAAATGAAATAAGTAATAAAAATAAAGCGAAGATCATAGATCTTTGGTGGCGCCAATTGGATACACCCAGTGAAGCCAAGTCCTTCTCGACCTGATCTTTCCAACGCAGAGGAGGCCTTCCTCTTCCTCTGCTACCACCAGCTGGTACCGCATCGAATACTTTCAAAGCCGGAGCGTTTGTATCCATTCGGACGACATGACCCAGCCAACGTATTTACCTATTTCTTTCTACTCTCTTCTAAAAAGCCCACAAATTTTGGGGCTGCAAAGTTGAAGCATTGAACAATTGATCCGAAAGACCGTTACTTAATGCTTCGGAGTCAATACCTGTTCAAGTCCAAGTTTAAACCTTCGATCTTGCAGTGTGAAATCAAACTTGCACTCGAAAACTGGCACTTATGTATACTCTGTCAAAAAAGTACCGGGAATTGTTCAATAAAACGCAAAATATTTGTTTATTCATCAAAATTTATTTTGTCGCCTTCAAAATAGGCTCTGTTCGAAGCAAGACACCTATGTTAAGTTTTTTGTCAAAAAAGTGTTCATAATATAAGCATTGTGAGACGGTGCGTTATCATGGTGCAAGATCCATTAGTTTTCTTTCCACAAATTGGGCCGTTTCCAATGCACATTGTCTCTCAAACGTCGTAAAACTTCCAAATAATATTTTTTATTTACCGTAGAACCATTTGGAACGAGTTCCGAGTGCACAACACCATGATAACCAAAGAAAAGGAGTAGGATGACTTTTACTTTCGACCGACTTTGACGTGGTTTTTTTAGGTTTGGGCTCATGTGGAAAGCGCCATTCAGCCGCTTGTTAACTGGTATGCATGTCAAACTCATATACCCACGTCACATCACCTGTTATGATGCGCTGGATAAACATTGAATCCGAATTCACTTGCTCAAGCATGTCTTCAGCCACTTTCTTCCGATGAATTTTTTGAAAGAAATTCAACCCTCTTGGAACGAGTCGAGCAGTCACGCGTCTCATGCCCAATTGATGGTGTAAAATGTTGTGAATTGATTCGTGAGACACGCAAAAGTCACGAGCTACCTCCTTCAAATTTAAATTATGTTTTTCCAGCACCATTTCCTTGACTTTGTCGACGTTTTCATTCTCGGTCCTCTGCAAAAGCCTTATACCACTCGTATATCCGTGTTTTTGATAAAGCACACTCGCCATAGGCTTTCTACAACATTTTAAATGATTCGGCACACGAAATCTCGTTCAAACACACAAAATTCTTTCAATTCAAATTCAAGACAAATTCTTTGTTCGATATTTTTATCCATAATGAAAATCGCAGAGTACACCTGCGGTCGACTGATATAATTAAATGCCCAAAACAAGCTAACTGACAGATCACGCTCAAACTCTGCGACACTATAGAGGACAGTTGTACCAACATTCCAACCAAAAAAATTAGACATATGTGTAACGCGCGCTCTTTAAATGAACAATTCCCGATATTTTTTTGACCGAATGTATATTAAAAAAAGTTGATTGTATAGAAATCAAAACCTAATGATATCGTAATGGTATTTTCTTAGATGTATTTACAAATACACACATACACTTATGGGTAAAATAATAAATACATGACATTTTGACCAGTTCTGACTTTGTTTTTGTAAAAATTCTAAAAATTTTCATTCATTTCATTTAATCAGAATTGAAGAAAAAATGGGGTTTATAGCCTGCCCATTAAATTTGTTGGTCTTCATCTACCGGGATTTATTTATTTATGGCTAGAGTTAAGTTAGGAAAAATTACAAAAAATAAGATTAGTACAAGGTGGCGAAAAATGAATCACCCCATCGGATGATTTATAATTTTTGCAATCATATTTGACACCTGTGAACTTGAGAGCTACAGTATACATTTAGACAAGGCAATGGAGGTCAATGGACGTCATCAAAATCAACGTACAGACCAAAATCAAGATTTTCATCATTCAAAGTCCTTTGTTTTAATTGAGTAAGATAATCAAAACCAAAACTGGATGATTAATTAATAAAGTGCAAGTTCCCTGTGGTTCAAAATTTTCGTTGATTTTAGATCATTTTTCCACCTAATGGGGGAAAAACTTTGGCGCGCATTCGTTATATGAAAAAAAATATAATCAACATGGTCAGAAAAAAAATGTATTATATGAAAATTGTAGAATTAACTATAGTTAAAAAAAAAAAATTGTGAAAATTACGAAAAAAAATTGTAAAACCTGCTAAAACTTTATTGTAAGGGTGTACATTCTATGAAAAAATACTACTTATGCCAAATTCTCAGAACAGTTTATTTCCTTTTTCGCCTTCCGTTCCTTCTTTTCAACGTAAGTTTAACTCTACTTTTCAGCTAAACTAAGTTTAAACACTAAAATGGCAGGCTTAAAATCTGTTTAGAGATTCACTGTTAAACAAGCAC
Organism: Anastrepha fraterculus; assembly: GCA_037575425.1. Lineage (NCBI taxonomy): Eukaryota > Metazoa > Arthropoda > Insecta > Diptera > Tephritidae > Anastrepha > Anastrepha fraterculus. Next base: position 9,108 of record JAYXIM010047365.1, on the reverse strand, counting down.
TGAAAAACTAGATCCTAAACTCAGATTAAAAATTCGCTACAGTTCAATTAGCCCTACAAACTGGCTACTTTTCTACAAAGTTAGTTTAAAATTTGACCAGTTGAGCTCGGCTCTTGACAAGTTACGAGAAAGTAAGAATACAAACCTTCGCTAGTGCTATTAGTTGATTCCCGTGAATTGTTATAACTGCTATTTTGATAACCCGGATTTATATAGTCATCGAAAATTGATTCTTCACTCCTATCACGCGTAAGCCTTCCACCTAGTATACAGAAGTCACACGCAAAAGGATCTGAATATCTTGCACACAAAAAATGTTGCGTGACATTTTCGCATATAGTGCAAGTATATATTGGATTTGAGCCACTACGGTGAGTGCGTCCCAACGGATTAATGCATGTAATGGCATCACACACGAAGTTACGTTCGTAAACATTTACATTGTCCAGCTCAGGCGCATTGGAATTCAATTCCCACTCAGGAATGCTGAAAAAATTAAAAATTAATACTTTTACTTACAAAACATTTTCGCTCTCACGTGTTATAGATAGCCACGCCCCAATATGGCAAACAGCTCCTAAACCTCTCTACGTTGTTGCATAGCGGACATTTACATGAATTGCCAGCTGTTTGGGCATATTTCTGTAAGCAGAATTTATGGAACCAACCATTACGGCAACAAGGAGCACGCAACATGTCCGCTGCATTAAAGCGATTCATTTCGGTGAACAAATTTTCATAGCAAATACAACAGATTTCATTGGGCTTTGGTCGATAGGTAGGCTTCTTTATATGTCTATTGCAATATGAACGGTAGGGTGCGATAAATTGATTCCTGGCACCGTTTTTAACGCCACAAACCAAGTGAAACCACCGTTCACAATTTACTCTCCAACAGGAAATATTAGCCCCTCCTTTGTCGCAGTAACAGCATTTCTACACAAAATAGAGAAATAATAAATAATTATAGGGTTGGGGAATAAGTTCATCGCATTTTTATATTTTCTTTTATTTTACAATGATTGGTTTGCTGTTTGGCAAAGACTAATTATTCATTCGGTAGAACTCTTTCTGCTCTACAAAACTATGTATGCTAATTGTATTTTTTAGTTATTTAATTTATTATTACTTTAGAGGCTTAGAAATGGAATACCCAATATTTTCGCCACCCGCTCTTCTTTGCTTTCCATCGAGTTTAAAAAGCCGCCGAAGCAGTCTGGGTTATTTACATTGCCCAGCTACACCGCGTGAATGAGGCTATTTGAGTGAAAAGGCCTGATCGACATGCTCAAACCAAACTCCTTCACGAAAACGCCAGGTCCCATGTTGCACAAGTCGCCAAAGCCACACTCGAACGGGAGGTCCTTCAGCATCCGTCGTATTCTCTGGACCTTGCACCGACCGCTTACCATCTTTTCCGCTCCTTTTAATACCATATGAAGTCCATAACAAAGAGATCCTCAAAAACTGGCTCAACAACGTCTTTGACACCAGACCAGGTTACCTTTGGCGCCTGGACCGAGACCTACTGGACCGGACAGTATTCAGACAGTCAATAAACGACATTCACCGGGAGACCGTTACCACCTTCATGAACTCCCGTCCTGTGAATGCCGTAATCGGAGTCCAACCACCACCTATTGCAGATGAAAAGCTCCAGCTTCCCCGTGAGACTCGTGTAACATTGGCACAATTACGTTCTGGATATTGTAGCAGGTTAAACTCCTACTTATCCAGAATTGACCCCGACATACCAAACACATGTCCGGCATGTGAAGGGACCCCGCACGACACTAACCACCTCTTCACATGCCCCCTTAATCAGACTCATCTAACCCCCCTCTCCCTCTGGACCCAACCTGTCGAAACAGCATGTTTCCTGGGCCTACCCCTAGATGAGCTAGACGAAGACGACAGATGATATGCCTACACTGACAGGGCTAACTATGCTGTTAAAACAACAACAACCTTTGGCGGAATGGCATCAACAAATTGGTCGAGAGGTGGTATTGTTTTTGTTTGGGAGTCCCTTGAAATCTGGTTTCTTCTTTTTCATGTTTCTCTTAACTAGATTTTTCAAAATGGTGGATATGAAAGTCAAGTAGCTTTCGCCCAATGGAACTAAAAATTGGCATACATTTTACCTCGTATGTATGCCCAGAAGGGTAGTATTACATATTTTAAAATAATTGATCCCTTTTCTTCTCATTTGGAAATTTTTAAACTTTTACTTTTTCTCTATGCCAACTGCAATACAACATTTGCTAATCTACAGCAAAGTTTGTTTTTATGATTGCGTTTATTTTATTGCAACTTACGTGTTTAGAGGCCAATTGACGTTGCTTTGTAATATCACTAAGCCAAAAACCGTTAATGTTAGTACCATTATAACCCCTCCGTTGCAATCCAGTAGACAAAAGCTGAAACAGATTAAAAAAAAAATTAAGCAAAGATGCTTTCCATTTCAATTCAACTGGGTCATTCGGGACATATTCTTCGATTTCGATGTAACTCAAATATGTTGGTCTCTGGTCAAAATAATGAGACACGTATTTTTTTGTTCGCTCGAAAACAATTTTTTTCAAGATTTATCGGCAATTTTGTTTTTCGGCTCAAAATCGACTTTTTTTTAATTATATAAGGAGATTTTTTTTTAATTGTGTAACGTTGTATTTCTTTTATTATTTAAAACTTATAACGTTGTGTTTCTTTTTTCGTAAAATATATCTCTCGTATTTTTAATTGTAATAAAAACTCCGGAAAACAAAACCGTGTAGTAAGCTAAGCTGCACGAGCAAGAGCAACACCTGTTTTGCAGCGGCCAGCCAACGCTGTCCACACTGCAAGTACAGATATGCTAGCAAAAACCCCCATGGAGCGGCCAGCCAACGCTGTCCACACTACAAAAGGTAGTTATTGGCAAGTACCTAAGCTCTGCTCACCGCCGATTACCAAACGAAATGTGTTCTTTCCAAAAGCGCGCAGGCTTTTTATAGACAAAATCAATCCTTTAGAAAATTCAAATTTAGAGTTTGAAAAAAGACATCTAGTAGTCATTACAAATTTAGGGCATTGGAAAATTAAAATTTACAGTTTGAAAAAGACATCTAGTGGTCATTACAATTTTAGGGCATTGACATATAAGAAAACTTTAAATTAAATCTTAACAATTTGAATGTATTGCCATATAGAAATAAATACATTAATAAATAATAAAATATAAGTATGCTACAATTGCTAATGACTTAGTCAAAAATGAACAGATTTTAATGATTCTGCGTTCAAAATGATCGTCATTACTTGCACGAGCGATTTCATGAGAACATGTCCCAATAGCCCGGTTGAAATGAAATGGAAAGCAAAGCTGATCTACGAAATCATGTTATGGTTTTTGTATTTTTAGTTCTGGCAACACTTAAATGTTTTGCAAACGACACCTGTTTCCCGCTAAACCGGGGAGTCCCCGAAAGGCAAAGATTACAGGCAAGACATATTTATAGATTCGCCTCGATTACAGACCCATAACACAATATACAACTTTCTTGTCGCTTATGTAAAGGGAATTTAACGCTGACACACCGTGTTCAATGTATACAGAATACACTTGAATAATTCCACAAATAACTCAGCCATTTATGTATACAAATACTAACCAAACAATTCATATGCACAGCTTTACAGTGTTGAATGCAAAATTTGCCATATTGAACCTGGTCACGATCGCCTGAGTCGCAAAGTTCGCATTTCATATTGAACACCAATCAACTAAAACGGAATATATGCACTTCGATATTATAACTTTCTTAACACTCCTGCAAAGCCATAGATGACTACCAATTGCTTTACACCTTGTCAACTTTATGCATAGATGACACTTCAAGTTTGCTACTTCTAGGGATGTACAATTGAAGCAACTATGTGTTATAATCGATAATCCAAATATATATAGTAATATGGTTATATCGAAGTGCTGTACAAATAATCGGACATCGATGATTCGAAACATTTTATCCCCATGAAACCTGAGTAAACTGGGGTATTTTAGTATAACTTTATGTATGTTTGCGCCTACGTACGCGAAGAGAAGAACAGCAGAAAAAGGATGTGTCGACCATTTTAATTTGATGATTTGATTTTGATGGTGCTATCGATAATCCTAAACGTTCAACAAATGCATATTAGAATATTTGGATCGGCGAAACAAAATTCGATATTTGTCGTTTTTGATTCACCACTTCTCTGTTCGCCAAGTGAAAAATTTATTTATGAAAGCAACAATAATTTAGCGATGACTAAGCGACTTTGTTTATAACCGCTTAACTGGCATAGGCTGGAATTTAGAACAATGTCTATTTTGGAATTTCTGGCAAACTATGATGTTTTTTTTAATGAAACTTGGTGGAGATGTTAGTGAGGTGTTAAGGAACACTGTTTATAACTTTAAATTAATCGGGAAATAATAATTTTTTAATTATTTACATTCAAAATGCCCTTGGGAACATCACTATAATTTGCCACATTACACTCTATATTTTTTAACATTTCACTATAAATCACCAAATATACACTCACATGCGTGTTTGTACCGATTTTTATGCTAATATTCTAATTATATCTATTAAAATTAAATGCAAATTCATTTGCCTATGCAATCACATTCCAATTTTAAGCGCGAACAAGAAGAAGATTGGAATTACAACAGTATGGTGTTGCCGGATGCCTGCAAATGAAAACAAAAAGTAAGTACTTGAGTTTAGTGTTAATGATGGGAATGGGGTTATTGTGCCTGCTTACTACATACACGCACATGACGTTTTAATTTTGGGTTCAATGGTTTTAACACGGAAAGGAGTTTTACGCAAAAATACTGTGCATTGCGTAGCCGGAGTTGGACTGATGAGGGTTATTTTTTTGAAGCGCGGCCGAAGGCCGCCCACGCGAAAAGGAGTTCTACGCAAAAATACTGTGGATTGCGTAGCCGGAGTTGGACTGATGAGGGTTATTTTTTTGAAGCGCGGCAGAAGGCCGCCCACGCGAAAAGGAGTTCTACGCAAAAATACTGTGGATTGCGTAGCCGGAGTTGGACTGATGAGGGTTATTTTTTTGAAGCGCGGCCGAAGGCCGCCCACGCGAAAAGGAGTTCTACGCAAAAATACTGTGGATTGCGTAGCCGGGTTTGGACTGATGAGGGTTATTTTTTTGAAGCGCGGCCGAAGGCCGCCTACGCGATAAAGAGTTCCAAGCAAAAATACTGTGTTAATTAATTTAATTTAATTTTAAATACTTTATTATTTTTCGTGATACGCTTAATATCATTGTTTTTAAGTTTAAATGAGTTGTATGTTTTTATTTTCAAATTTATTTCTCAACTTTAAATTACAGCAAAAAATACTGCAGTTTTACAATGAACCTTCCACTGAACATCCCTGCGTGCGAACTTCGTTTTCATTTCAGGTGTATGGCAACACCAACTTTTCGCTAAATTATAGAACTTTAACATTAAACTACTTAAAAACTATAAGCCTCCGGCAGGTTCTGTTTTCAGTTTTAAGATGGGGATACACCCCTCTATCACCCCCTTTTTACCGTTTTTTCCAAAGCGATAGACATTGTTCTAAATTCTAGCCCATTTTGAGGCACTTATGGTAGGGAACCAGATACTTGTTTTTTTTACCGCCCTACAGGATCGAACTATTTTTCCCACTTTCAGGTGGGACGCGTTGAAAAGTAATGCTAGCTGCTTTCAGTGCACCAACACCTATCGATTAGTGAATAAAACAAACAAAAATTTCCTTGAATCCAACATTGTATATTTTGGTTTTTACAGGAATGGCCTTGAAAGAATGATTATCATGACTACCTTTTATATATTCGCCCTGAGCCTATGTTCGTGTTTACTTGATGTTATCCATCAGTTGGAAAACTACAGATATTTTTTTCATGAACATTTGTTAATGTAAAAATCAAGGCGTATTCATTAAAGATGGTGGCACTAGACCAACAACAAAATTGTGTACGTTTCATTGTCAAAGCAACGTATTGGTAAGTAGAAAACAAAGAATGAATTCACCTTGTTTCCTTTTGGTCTGACAGACTCATGGACACGGCGTTAGTTAGCTGATTTACCGATACCACCTTTAATAGATTCACCTTAGCAAAAATGCACTCGTATGTTTGACATTGATTACCAGCACGACCGCCATCAGGCAAAATATTCCTTTTTTAAAGTTTTGTTCTTTCGAACCTTAATGACATTTAAAGAAAAAACCCGAATTATTAAGGAATTCGAAAATTTTCAACCATTGGAACTTACGAAAAGGAGAAAAATAATTACATTTTATAATTTTATTTTATATTTATTTCAGAATGAAAATACTTACATTTATATTGTATAGATTACAAAAGAAAACTGTGAAAATACTTCACCTAATAGATAAGAAAAAATGCATGTAAAAAAAGAATTAGTTGAAAACTATGCTAATAAATTCTTTTTAGAATTCACTTACGAATTTATTTCGTACTTATACATTTTAATTCATTAAAATTAAATTATCAAACGGCGAGAGCATAATCTACCGAGTTTCAGAGACTTTTCCTGAGACTAATTTAAACGCTTCGTACATGCGTCGAAAAATCTCACTCTATTTGCTCTACGAGATTCAAGAAAAATTCATAAAATATTGAAAATCGTTCTTTTAAAATAAAAATAAATAATAAAATAAAAAATAATAAATATAATAATAGTAAAAGTAATAACAAAGCGGAGTGAATGAATTAATTATATTAGAATAATATACACCCTTGACAGGTTCAGGTTTTCTTTTGTAGTTGTTGTCATAGAATAAAACATTCCCCATAAATTTTAGAATGTTGTTGAAATTACAGTCCTTGGCCGGACATAATTCCGGATCATACCGATAATGCTGAAAAATATCCTAAGGTTGTTGTATTGGATATTAGTAATTGATAAAAAATAAAAAAACAAAACAAATAAAAAGTAAAAAATAAATAAAAAAAAATAAAAAGTAAAAATAAAAAAAAATAAAACAAATAAAAAGTGAAAATAAATAAAAAATAAACAAATAAAAATAAATAAAAAATAAAAGCAATTCGATTTAAAAAATATGAAAGAAACAAATAAAATAATAAAATAAAAATAATAAAATTTAAAAAATATGAAATAAAAAAAATGCTTAATGTAAAATAAATCTTCTCCATATTTGTGCCAGTGTTAAGATAGGGTTTAACCCGTCACAGCCTTCCAACCCAGCAACAATTTTTTGCGACTGTTTAATAATATTAAAATAATAATATAACATTTTCAATAAGTGCAATTACGTGAAATTATTTTCTAAACTCGTTTATCTTACGGCTTAGTTTAATTTTGTTCTGCCATCCAAAAAAAAAACAAAAAACAAAGAATACTAGTAAATCGCCTTTCATTACGGTTTGAATGAATATTTAATAGCTTCTATTAGTTTCACAAATGGATCTCCGTGTTTCCGAGAAATGGATTTGCGCCACACAAACTCTACTATCATATCTGCAAAATTGGTTGAATTTTTAATATTATTTCTATAATAAAAGCGTTTTACAACCCTCCACTGAGAGTCAATCCTTTGATGTTTGTCCGAATCAACTTTTTGGTACTGATACCCACTATTCACCAACGAATCGCAACTCTCCCAAAATCTGTACGTATAGTTGTGCCTTCCTCCACATGTTTTTTAATTAAGGGTAAAATCACCTGCACAGAACGAACCTCGTCATGGCACGATTCTAACCTGAGATCTTCACTGCCGTCCTCTATTATACCCAGTAGCCAGTGACCCTCAACTTTACCGCCTAAAATATGTAATCATATTATTTTTAAGATTTCTTCAATTTTACATAAAAGCCAATTTTTAAACTCGAATTACCTTTATTTTGGTCGCGCTTAGCAAATTTAATCTCATCGATTTGCACTTTCTTGCCAGGACCACCAATTTTTCCTATAGCCTCCTGCTTGTCAATCTGGTAGCAAACGACCGCTTCACGGCAGAAGTTGTACCAGTCCGTAATTGTTGCACTTGACAAGACCGAGTCGCCAACGAAATTCTCCAAACGCACTGAAGCATGAGGCCAGTTATGAGCATAACAATACATAAGGTAAAATATGAGCGGTAGGGATAGTCTGGAATTTTCAAACCACGTTCCCTTAGCTCTTGAAAATCCACTTTTATTTCGGCAAGAGGCTTTGTGGCATCTGAATGTACCAAGTATACTATTTCCACGGATGCTATGACTCATTGGTATTTTGTGTGTACCGCACAGTTTTGACCGCAATATGAGACCGCTGTCCTCTGCGAACTTTACACATTGTTCAGGCGTACCTAGATTCGCTGAAATTTTTATTAGATTCCACATGCTCTTTATTTCGGCTGCCGGAATGTATTTTCCATGGCTGGAGGAAGGTATATCGTTATCTGTAAATTATATTATTATGCTATTTGAATATAAAAGCAATTGTAAAAAATACCGTCTTCTATTTCCTCCATGTTAAAAAAATTACTTCTAATGCGGTTTACTTGTTTAAATTCAGTTTCAATAATAAATAAATACAACGCGCTATCTATGACAATGCTATTACATGCCTAGCGTTTGTTATCCTATGTCTGCAGGTGCAATCGGTTATTGCCTTTACTAATAGTGTTTTTTACACACTATCCAGTAAAAACTTGTGGCACATATTTGGCTGGCGTTTTCGTACGCCAAAACTTGCAAGCTTTACTGCATTTTTACATCTGATGAAAAATAAATAAATATAATAATAAAATAAAATTCTACAACTGTTGTAACCGATTCGCAACAAAAACAATGCTTTTCTAGTATACTTAGAGATTGACAAAACCCAGTACAGTGATCAATTCGAATGTTGTTTAATTTCATTACGATATATTTTATAACTCTCAATAGTTACGATTATTAGGATTAATCACGCCCTCTATACTACACAAACACATATGACTTTTTAATTTTTTTAGACAAATTTTCCGACGTTTACTGAGGTTGCAAAAAATTATGCCAGAAATCGCATGGGATATTCTATATGACATTTTATAATAAGTA
>JAYXIM010047361.1:0-48231 GCA_037575425.1 Anastrepha fraterculus | reverse complement strand
TAGCAACATTGACATTCACGTTCTTTTTTCGAATTTTAGTCGCCACGACAAGTTGCGTAGCTTTTTCTAGCAGATCCGAGTTGGATGTGGCCAAAAGTTCCCAAAATATGGCACAAGCAGCATATAAGGTTTGCAGGCGTGTCGTAACTGCCGCGGTCATTTTCCAAGTAGTGCAAGCAATGAGGATGCCAACAGATGAAATAGCTTTTCTAATTCTTCATTCAACATCTGCCTCAAAGCCGCCTTCGAGGGTGACCACACCGCCGTCGTCATCATCATCATTATTAGCTCAACAACCCTGTCCGGGTCTTGGCTTGATGTAACATATGTCTCCAGTTTGATTCCTCCCTCACTTTAGTTGTCATTCAACGTAAGCCAAATAGCTCATCGTCCCGATCTACGCCATCCAACCATAGAAATTTTGGTGCTCCTTTGCCTCTGTTTCTTCTGCACGTACCCAGTAAGATTTTCTTCGGTGAGTATGCCTCGTTTACCATGCAGCCAAGGTAGCGAAATTTTTCTACACTTTCACACTGAGATGCAGCGCTTCGGTTTTTCTAGCGCTTGTCTTGAGGCCGCACAATGGGAATTTTTCGAAAAATTGTGTGCAAAAATCCTTGAGAAGGCAATTTTCGACAGCCAACAGCTCTTATCTATTCAGCTTAATAAATTTAAATAATTTTAAATAAAATTCAGGCATTTCAGAGGTAGAGAAAGATGGAGTCAAATCATACACTTGTTGGATTCCAAAGGAAAACGTAAGAACTGTGACTGAAATATGGCTGGATGTCCTCTCAATTTTAAAAAGAGATCGATGTTTCATAGCAAGACGCGTCAAATCGCTGCAGGTTCCCTTCCAGACAAGCTGCAATCAAGATCACGCACAATGCGCGGCTTACCCCTTTGGGGACGAGTGTCTGCATATAGCCGCTCAAATTAGTTCATAACTGTAAGGCTCCTGACATTTGTCGTTCGATGAGCGATAAGATACGCAGAGGTATAATAAAAGAGTCACGCTTTCATTCAAAGACATTAGGGGAATTTAGCGATGAAGTCTCATCTTCCTTAGCATGTAAACTTACGATGTGAGACGACGGTAGAGTCAGCATGAATTTCAGTTCTTCGATTCAGTCTCTCAGTGTCACTGCCAGAGGAACCAGCAGTCTCTTTATATATATTATATTTTATCCCCCGGACGATTGTTAAGCGATCTAGAGATGATACGTTAGATAGTCACTCCTTTAACGAATATTACTTTGAATCTGATAAGAAGGAATATGCCGGCATTACTTCGTCAAGTGGAAGTGAAATGCGTGCACCAAGGAATCCGCTCATGCATTTCAACTTTAGCAGTGATAGCAGTTTGTTTGTAATTATTTTTTGATTTCATCAACATTTTCTCTATCAATTTTTACAACATTCAACGTATTTATTTTCTTACGTGCGCACTCCAATACCCCTCGTTCTCAGCGATGCTCATCCGTCGATCGGTTCCGTCCCAAAATTTTAATGACAATGTTCTAGAAGTGTTTTTGAAGTGAAACTTCTTTAGGCGCCTCGGGGGCCCCAAGGCAGATTGAAAATAGGCGAGTGAAACGGTAAGTTCGGAGCGTTACCGAAATCCGTCAAATGGCACTGCTTTGCCAGTAGTGGTTTTGTATTGTATTAAAAAACTGTTGCATACTTTTAGGCACTCATTAATTGCTTTTTGCGTCGATAATAAAGTGTGTCTACGATATTTTCAATAACTTTCTAAAACCAGGGAATGTTAATGCAGGGAAAGTTAACGAAATGAATAGCAGTTTTTCGAGTTGCAAATTGAAGATTCTGCTAATAAGGCAGTGTCGCCTATTCATGTTGCTGCTTTGCTAACGACTGAACGATGGAGAGTAAGAATACGTGTCATCAATTGATGTATGGGATGGACAGCACTGCTCTATAGCAAACTACCCACGCCGTGCATCAGCCGTTCAGTAAGTGTGAAGCGAGGTTAGGATATTGCGTTGACCTGTGATTCACACTGAACGAAGCGATATTCTTAATAGTTTTTAACAATATCGCTAAATCGAAGGAATATACGTATTACGGCTATTGATTTTTCTTTATTGCGTAACTATTTAGAGGAAATTCAGTGTGTGTTGGTGAACAATTAAGTTACGGGCAAAATGAGTCAGAGTGAGACTGATGTGACGCAAACTTGCGCATCAGATGCGACTCATCAACAGATAGTTGTCTCCAATGTGCCTGATGAAATACATGGCAATCCAAGGTAAATATATATTAAGTAAATATATCAAATAAATATATCAAAAAAAAATGAAAACCTGAATTTAACACGAGAGAGGGGGGAGAGATCTAAGCCGGGGCTCCCATGCATGGAACAACCAACTTAGAAGTTTCACTTCTACCGTGCGTGAGTCTGACAGACTCTAGTTTTTTTTATTTTTGATAAGAGCCTGGTTTTCAATGTATTTTCACTAGCAGTAAAATTTTCAACAATACCTCATAACACAACTTGAAGAAAAGCTGTGCCTTCCTTTATTATTATTTTTTGTTTGTTTGTCTTTTATAAGAGCCTCACCTTCAATGTATTTTTGGAAGCGCTTACCCCACTTTTTTCAGAACTATGACATGATGGGCCCTCTTGAACCCAAGAATCGTATTCAGTGCACAAAATTACCTCAAAAACCTGTGTCATATCAAAAACGAAATAGTGAATTTTATGGACTTGTATACTTTTTCTTTCATAGGCAAGACTATTTCTTTGCACTGCTCTCTCTCTCACTCTCTCTCTCTCTCTCTCTCTCTCTTAGCTTCACAGTCTGTAGTGGACCATAGCTTCGTCAACAATCCTCCTCCAATTCAGTCTCTCTCTTGCCACATTTCTCCAATTACGAACGTTCATCGCTTTTTAGTCTACTTCCACGTCATGAAGCCATCTTTTTCTTGGTCGGGCTCTCTTTCTTCCTCCAATTTAACGCAAAGTACACACAATTTTTTGGTTCTCTCTATAAGCATTCGTGTAATATGGCAAATCCATCTTATCCGCTGCGCTTTAGTAAAACATATTACATTTTCAAACCGTGCCGTTTTCAAACCGAATAGGACCGTAGATTTTTCTCATTATGGTTCTTTCAAAACGCAATAGCTGGTTTATATCAATCACTTTCAGTGTCGAGATTTCAGCATTTTTAGATTTCAAACTTTTTTTTTAATTTCAAACGATTATTAACAAATAGCGACACATTTTTCCCCATCTCTCAGGCGATTTGTGGATGCCGCGCCAAAAAAACTGGCCGTCGTTGGCCCCAAACCAAACATCGAGCCATTTCTTGGCTTCTTCAGTGCAAACAAATGATAATCGGAAGGCGCCAAGTCTGATGAGTAAGCCGCATGCACCAGTGGTTACCAATCGTGCGTCCAGCATTTCCCAATCGTACGTCTCCACCAATTCCCGGGTCGCTCTTGTTCGATGTGGCGGTGCATTGTCATCAAGAAAAATTACTTTGTGACGCCGATCGGCATATTCTGGGCGTTTTCGGTGTATAGCGCTGCTCAAATCGGCCAATTGTCGTTGGTAGCGTGCAGCGTCAACTGTTTCACCTGGTTTTAATAGCTCGTACCAAATCATACCACGCTGATCCTAGAAAGCACACAGCATTGCCTTGCGGCCGAAGCGATTGGTTTGGCCGTTGTTTTTGGCTTGTGGCCGGGAGGACCATACGATCGTTTACACTTGCCCATTTTTCATCACCCCTAACGATTCGATGCAAAAAAGACTGGCTTTTGAACTGGGAGAGCAGCATTTCACAAGTGGTTTTTCGATGTCCGCAAATCGTAGTTTGAAGGCACGAAATTCGACATTTTTAAGAGCGACAAAAATGCATTGTTGTATGAAACGTAACAAACAATGAACTGAATATTATTGACAGATGGCAGACGAAAAAAACAAGACATTTGGAAAGGTTTAAAAATACTCCTAGCGACACCTATGGACTAAAGCTGAAAGTCTCACTTCATAGGTATATACCTGGTAGGCACTTAATTTGGTACACCGCTTATTTGGCGCATTGTAAACACACGGCCTGCCCAGGTCCAAAAAACTTTCGGTGAACTTTTGTGTGTGGCACGAAAACAAAAAAAAATATATATAAAATATGCAGTGAGCATTCAAAAGATTGGAATTTCAATATATAATATTTTATGTAAAATCAAAAAACTAAAAAATGCGGACTTCAGATTGTTTAATTTTGAAAATGTATTATAAAAAATGTTATTACTTTCCTAAAAGCTCCACTTTACCTGAAACCCAACTCTCTTTAGTTAAAAAAAAAACACCAAACATACCACTCATACCACAAACATACCTTCGAAGAGTCCATCTTTCCGTCTACTCAATTGTGCAGCATAATTAATAGCTACTATAAAATTGAAATATTCGAACACTTGCAAGCACTTATGCCCATAAGTATTTAATTCTTTACAAAAGGCAGATATAAATTATGAAATATGATTAATTTTTGTGCATCAATCAATTTGTGATAATTAACCACAACAAATGAATGAAGGGCAACAATGCACATTTATATATTAAATAAAAAATAAATGCAAGTATGCAAATCAATGTAAGAGCAAACCTTGTGAAAAAAGAATGCACGAGTATGTGAAATCTATCAATCTTTTTTGCACTACAACACTCACGCGCTCCACATATGTACATGGCGAGGTTATTAATTGACACAGTAATGTTTGCCTTCTGCTGTTATGCAGTAGACGAGAGAAATGACAAATAATCGATTATCGACAATAAATATTTGTTAATTAAATACATAAACGTAATGCGACTACTAAGGGAGCGCACACAGTCGTGCGGTGCGTATACGCAACAATTTCATGTCTACATATATGCGTATGACTGTATTCAATTTCAATCAACACAACAATTAATATACTCATGCGAGTAGCGCTGGTAAATAAAATAAATGATCATTAAGCAGTTGCTTTACGCGTAAACTGAGAGTGCGCCAAAGGCAAAATGCCCGACAAATGTGCATAGGTATGAATGTACCCACTTGACATATTTTTTTAAATGCAAGCGCGGTAGTGCGAATACTAATGTGACTTGTATGGAAGTGTGGCTGCAATTTACCAACCAAAGTAACTCTGCCGCAAGCTAACAGCCTTTCATCGTTCTACTCTTGTTGTTGTTTCTGATGGAGCAGAGTCCCATAACACTTTTCAAGCCATTGCTTCGTTTGAACGAAATTTTCCCCATCAAGAAGCATTTCTTTCTGGTCCATTGCTTTGAAAATAACAAAAGTAGCGTCACTCTTCGCACAAAAGCTCCCGAACTAATGAATAGAATATCGTGAGATTTTAACTGCTATATTTTTAAGGTTAGTACTAACTGAGTGTAATAAAATTATTGCCATCTATCTCTTGTGGTCTTAATGGTCTGACGTAAGTGCACTAGCCTGCCATCGCAGAGGTTGTGGGTTCGAATCCCATGCGAAACACGGTCCACGCACTTTTCCAAATTTACCTACTTTCCTTCTTTCTAATAATTTTCCATTTCAAAAACATTTTCAAAACTCACTTCTCAAACCCAAACTTATCCTTTCCATCCTCACTCTCGCACAATAGTCAGTGCATTATTTGGATAGTGGCTGGTAAAATAAGGAAAAAATAAAAAAAAAACACACAGTTGCACATTGCATCAGTGGCGCCAACAAGAGCAAGGGGGCATTCGCGGTAATAGCACAGACACACCAAATTTAGCGAAGTCCTCAACCAGATCTGCGATACTTCTGGCAGAAAAATGTTAAACACAGATGGCGCTCTAAGCAGGAAGAAGATATTGTTCTTAAGCTACGACAGGTGGGCATTCTTACTATTTAGGTCTGGTAGAAATCAAAATAGATTAACGAAACCAACGTAAAGCAAGAGTCTTGTCGAGGCCCTATGGAATGAACAAGGAAAAAAAATGTGTTAGGCACGCGACTTTTCAGCCCATGTGTTAGCTGAATAATAAGCCTTCAGAGGCAAATGAAGTAATCACTGGCCACTGTCAGATATACCGATGCCAGTGGACAATCGGGTACCTTTAGTTAGCTTCGGTATGAAGTTTTATGTTTGATCCCAGATAGAGAGCAATGGTTAAGTCCAGAGAACCTATTAACGGGATACCAGCACACTTTCTACCGCGCGGATCCAAAACCAGCGATGGAAGCGGATCTGGATGGTACTTAGACGAAGTACTCCTATGCCACAGGACAGATGGCCACGGTATTCCTTACGGAAGTCTATGCCATCTTGAATGTGGCGTACTGGTTAATTGAGAAAAAGTGGCGGGGCAACAGTATTGGAATTTGTAGTGACAGTCAAGCTGAACTGAAAGCCCTTGCTAACCCACGCTGCTCTTCGAAGTTAGTCAGTGAATGTAAGACAAAGCTGAACAGTGTTGTAAAATTTATTTGAGTGTCTGGACATTGTGGTATTACAGGGAACAAGTTAGCTGATAAATTGGCAAATGAAGTCTCTGTAAGTATGCCACTAGGCCCTGAACCCTTTCTGGGGGTCAATTCCGCATCGAATCAACTATGGATTGACGACTTCGTGAGGTCTACCCACAGAGGTCGTTGGTCTGAGTTGAACTCGTTCGGAGTAGTCAAGTGCTTTGTGAAAGAACCAAATAGGAAAATAGCGACCTTTCTCCTAAAACTCAGCAGTAAGGAACCGGAGAGTACTGGTGGGTATAATCACAAGGCACAACGTCTGTGGTCAGCATATGGCTACCATGGGAGTCGTAGGCAGCCCGATATGCCTATCCTGTCTTGAGAATGACGACACTGCAGATAATTTTCTCTGTAGCTGTCCGGCGTTTTCCAGAATCAGACTTAGGATATTGGGTTCCCATGTATGGTACTGAGTATGGATAAAGTTCGTACTCTTCCTCCTACGGATCTCTTAAAATTCATCAATGAATCCAAGAGCTTTGCGATTGGATTTGGAAGAGTGACCTAAACTAATTTTTCATCTTACTAGCCACATTTTTTCTTTCCTATCTCTCTATTCTTTCTTCTGAAATCTATCCAGTACAATGGTTTACCGACTGAGTGCTTGGAGTTGTCCAACCCCCCACAAATCTAATCTAATCTAAGCCTTTAGATTGCCATTGCACAGACTTTAGACACAATGAATATGTTTATTTTTTTAATTCAAATCAAATATTGAATGTTTGTTTTACTAGTCATTGTTGTTGCATTAGTCAAAAAAAATGGAAAAGAACGTAAGATATGCACCACTCTAATTGAGTAGCGGTGAAAAATTATAAAAGCCTGACAGAAGTTTATAAAAATAAAGTACATGCAATCACTGATTTAGAGGTCATGTGAAGTTACCCTTTCGTAGCAAAATATATTCAAATGCTTAGGCCTTGCCACTGCTGGTTGCCAGGCAAAATAGATTACCCACATCTTAGTGCCCATTTGTTGTATTTGCTGTAGATGTATTTGTACAGGAAACTCATTACGCAAATCAGCCTTAAGCTACTACAAAGCTTTGAATCCTTTTTTCCTCAAACGCCGCTGCCTTCTGTTACCGCTGCCGCTTCCGTTGCGGCGGCTTTTTAGTTGCACTGCTTTCTTCATATGCAAATATAAGCACACGCATACAAACACACATATAAAAGGGTGTACGGTTGTGTGCAACTCTCGTTCCCTATCTTTTGCTCCCGCTTTGTATTTATTTACTGTGAATTTTAGCGCTTCTTCTCCGGCAGATCTGCCCAAATTCAATGTCTAATTTCACATATGCAAATAACCATTTTCACTGCCATTATCGACAACCGGAGTAAATTGGCGCACATCTGCGAATGGGTGTGTGTGCGTATATATCTTTGGTAGGCTTACGCTTGGTTATTTGCATGACACTGTGTGTGCGTGTGTGTGTGTAGAAATGAGGCGCTTGTGCTCCAGCTAAAGCAGTTGTTGTGGCAGCTGGCGTGCCACACACCGCTTGCAGCTCTATAAATCTTAAAAAGTCCTATACAAACATTAAACCTTTGATCGCAATCAATTTGTTGCGGATTTTTGCCAACATTTTCGGCTTTAAAGTTTTATTCGTACAAAAGCAACAAACAATTTTTATTTTTTATTTATTTTTTTTTCAATTGCGACCGAAAATTGCTTTCGTTTAGCGCCCGACAACGCATTTTTAGGGATTTGTAGTTGCCATTTTGCAAATTTTCCAAATTTGTTGATTTTTTTTTTTTCAATTTCTCTCTTTTGTTTCTGCCTTTTACTTTTACTAAGCCATTTTAAGCGCCAAAAATAGCAGCAGCCAAAAACACCGCCACAAATGCTGGTAAAAGCATATTTTTCTGCCGTTTCCACACCACCCTTGCATACCCATGCGTGCCTGCACGTGACCCCCTCCCCCTACACTTAGAGCAAATCGATTTATTTAGATTTTCTGTGCATCCTTTTGCCATCATTCTTGTGTTGCTTTTTTATTGTAATGCCCGTGGCCCACATCTGTTTATTGCATTTCGAGAGATGGGCACAAACATACTCGTGTATGTACTCGTGTGTGTATGTGTGCGTGGCTTTCGGCCGAATGACGGTTAGTTAGAACCTCAGAAGCTGCGGCTGTTATGTCTGTGTGTGATAATGGCAGCAGCAATAACAACAAAAAGGTACACACAAAGCTTACATTGCATTCACATAAATCATAGTCAGAGATATGAAGCCCAGAAAGGCACCACACACACACACACAGCTATGTAACATATGTGTTTGTACACATCTAGACACATACACACATTCATACGTGGTATATTCCACTGAAATCACACAGCAAACAAAAAAAAATTAAGGTAATTTCGGTGGCAAAGTGAAATATAAGGAATTTCAAGAAATTATAATTAATATAAAATTTTATATAAAAAAATACAAAAAATTTATTTAAAAATTTTTTTTTATATATAAAAATATAAAAAAATTATTTAAAATTTAAAAAATTATTTAAATTTTTTTTTTATATATGTCTTGGGGAAAAATAAATCCATTATTTTTGCTCAAATAATTTAAACGTGTTTTACGGTCAATTTTTAAGACCTGGACGATGCCACGACTACTAAGATGCCGGTCGACTTCGTTTATTTTTATGATTTACTCGACATTTGCGACACTTTCAATATTATCGAGATCTTCTTTGGCATCAAAAATGCCTGAACGGAATCGTCGAAACCAAAATTGCACGTAAGTAGCTGTTGGAGTATCGGCACCATTCACAATTTCAGCGGCCTGGCAAAGATTTTTGCCTGCGTCAAAGAAAAACTGTAAAATGTAGCGAACTTTCTCTTTGCTGACTCATTGACTCTCATTGTTAACACCCTCTAACTCGCAACTGCATGGAAAAAACAAATAACAGCGAAAGAAGTTTTTTTGGTAACGTCTCGCCTTGACAACGAGCATAAACTTTAAATTGTTTCATCGATACTTTACAGCATATCGGTCACTACAGCTAAATACCGAAAACAATGGATTTCTTCCTCCCCAAACTTATATAAAGAATGTTAAGAATATAAAATTCTAATAAAAAAAATAAACAAATATTTAAAAAAGTGCATACTTCTCTTTTAAATGTTCATTTAGTCTTTTAAATTTTCAAGAAGTTAGTCTTTCCTTACCAACTCAAACCAACCCCAAGAGCTCCCTGTTTCACTAATAACTTAAAGATACCAACCAACATCAAAAACTCATTTCTTAAATTTTAAAATTTTTTTTACCATTCTCAAGTTCATATGCACATAACCATCCACCAAATCTCGAAGCCTTAAAAAATTTCTGATTCTCAAGTTAACTTTTAGCTTCAATTTCCATTGGGACTATCTCACTTCCAAAAATTTGAAAAATTTTGAATTTTTAGTTGATTTATACTATAATTCTCTAACCTAGACGTAACTAGCAGTCAAGTTCTCAAATTGACATCGAACATCATTTTCTGCTTTCCAAGCTTCAAAGTTCGCGCAAGTGCAACTAAAGCAGTGAAAACTTCGGCAAAAAACCAGTTGCTTCATTTTACTCACTGATACCAATACAACTTCCAATGTCGTGAACAGCTCTTCAAAATACTGGAATAGCTTTTCAGATGATTTAAATTTTGCCAAATCCAACCGGTTATGAAGAAAGCAAGCCAGCTGGTCCAAAACCAGGTGCAAGAGCATGTGAATATAGGTGCAATAGCCGAATATCGGCCCTAACCAAGCTAAGAACGAGCTTTCTTTCAGGATTGCGAAGATGATAATCGAATAAGTTTTAAGCCGATAATAAAAATTTAAAGTATCAAAATCGACTGGCTAAAGTGAAGTGTATGCCACGCCATAAAGCAGAGCGTCTTGAATTCGCCGCAAGTACTGAAATAACCGAATGGCAATTCATCATTTTTAGTGAAAAAAATTTAACTTTAATGGAACAGTTTGTCCGTCGTCTCTTCTGCGCTTTTCTGATAAATGCGATTCCCCTTTAACAACAGCCAGGGATGTCGATAGCCAGGTAGGAGCTCTCTAATTCCTGGGGACTCCATGCATTGAATTTCCCAATTCGCAAAAAAACTAGGTTTATTATTTAATATTTTCCTCAACAGCCTGGTACTGTGCTCCAACCTAAATCCCATCAATCTCCTCAATTACATCAATGCCTCTGGCTGACAGTAGATATCTGATTGTTGAAGGTCTCAAATTGGTATCAAAACGACAGGTTAGTGCTACTTCAGGAATGCCAAACTGGTACTTCAACCGTTTCATCTGCCTATCTGATGGTTGTCAGAAGTATTGGAAAGATATCCACGTACCACCATAAACGCGTCATTCTGAAAAATATCCATAGTGGCTCGTTATGGTGTGGGCTGCTTTTAATGACCATGGAAAGACTCCAATTTGTTATGTTTCGAATAAGATGAAAGCCTATAAATACGTCGAGGAATAATATAAGAATGAGGTTTCATTAATTTTCGCAGAATTTCAAAGTGAGTCTTGGATGTATCAACAGAATAATGATCCTATCAGTGACAGTGACAAGCGCACAAAGCGCAAATATTTCACGACGAAAATTATTTTCGATTTGAGGTGGCCTGTTGTCATTTCGGATGCCAAAGGAAAACTCTCGAGCATATTTTCTAAGCAAATTTAAACAGATTGGCGCGAATTAATTAATTTATTTATTTATTAGTCTACAAAGCTTCTTACCACTAGATTAGCTAAATATATTTAAATTGATATTTGAACTTAAGCTTAAAGTTAAATACATTTAAATTGAAATTCATATATACGGAGTAAGTGTTCCATAGTTGGATGCATCTACATAGACATCGGCCAATTATTTGCATAATCAGATTTATATACAGCGAGCATAAAGATTCTAACCTGCCTCAATTCACACTTGGAATAAACCATTCAGGGCATTGTATGTATGTAAACATTATTAAAAAGTAACTTCTTCTATCAGATAAGCTCTGTAATTCTAACCTGCCCAAACAATCGGAACAATCATTTAGATAATGAAGTTTGGGTAATGCAAACTTGAAAAAAAATCGCTACACTCTATTTATTGTATTTGAATGAGTTTCGTTGTAAGCGCTCCAAATTATGCAACAATATATAATACTAGGAGTCTACGTACCCACGAAATATACAGCGCTCTTAAAGCCACTGGATCAGAGAAATTATAGCAGTTCTTACAAATAAACCTCATCATTGAAAATGTTTAAACACAATATGGTTAGTTTGGTGTCGAAAATCAGACCCAATTAGCCCATTATTTTTTTTTTCAATATATTGCCATCCAGATTGAATTGAAAGTATAAGGACTAGTCCTCCCAATGCTGTTTTTGATTTTTTAAGAGCTATAGGAAAGTTTTTCAAAAAAACACACGTAAAATTCAGAAAAATGCATGAAATTTTTATTTACATCGATAGTACAGTCCATATATTTTAATGTTTGAAGATTATTTCTTGCAAATGTTGACCGCGACTGCGCTTCAAATGGTCCATCCGCTTAGTCAATTCCGCCATACTCTTTCCAATGTTCCGGCCGGTATCTCACATATTATATAAATGCTTTAATGTTGTCTTCCAATGCGTTAAGTGAAGCAGACTTGTCTGAATAGGCATGAGCTTTAACATAGCCCCACAAAAAATTATCTAAAAGCGCTATATCGCACGATCTGGGTGGCCAATTGACAGGTCCCGAACGTGAAATAAAATGTTCACCGAACTCGCCTCTTAACAAGTCCATTGTTGCGCGTGCTGTGTGGCATGTGGCACCGTCTTGCTAAAACGACATGTCATGGAAGTCAAGCTCTTGCACTTTGGGCAAAAACAAGTTGGATATCATTTCACGGTAGCGCTCACCATTCACAGTTACGTTACGATTCGCAGCATCTTTGAAGAAGTGCGGTCCAATGATACCTCCAGCTCATAAGCCACACCAAGCTGTGACCTTTCTGGATACATTGGTAGCCCTTGCAATTCTTCTGGATGATCTTCACTCCAAAATCGACAATTCTGCTTATTTACGTACCCATTGATCCCCAAATGAGCTTCGTCGCTGAACACAATTTTTCGATAAAAAAGTGGATCTTCGGCCAACTTTCCAAGAGCCCATTTACCAAAAATTCTGTATTGCGGTAGGTCGTTCGGCTTCAATTCTTGCACCAGCTGTATTTTGAAAGGCTTCACACCAAAGGACTTAGCAAAATTGTCCACGTTGTTGAGTAACAGAGGCCCAATTGCTGCGAACGGCGACGAATCGACAATTGATGGTCATCATTAACACTGGCCAATACAGCTGCGATATTTTCTTCAGTTCGCACTCTACGTAAGCGTGTTGGTGGTTTGATGTCCAGTAATGTAAATTTGGTTCTAAATTTAGTCACAATTCAAGCTATTGTGGGCCGCTTCAGTTGGTCTGACCATAAAATGGTAGAAGCGCGCGATAAACTTTCTTAACAGAACACGCATTTTTATAATAAAATTCAATGATTTGCAAGCGTTGTTCGTTTGAAAGCCAATTCATAGTTAAATTATAGACCAAACTGAAGATGTTTGACAGTGAAACAAAACACGAAACGTGCGTCAGCTGTTTAAACCAACTGTTTAAAACGATAATAGCTAAAAAATCACCTGTTAGAATATCACACAAAACAACGTTTGCGAACATTTAGATGTAAACTATTCACTGTGCACCACGTACGAAAATTTTCAAGGTGAAGTTGAAGATTACTGCAGTCAGTCACATTACGGATTCTAGAAAGCAACTTCACATCACTCGCCAACATTAAACATTTTGTTTTAAGAAAGTGAAGTGGTAAGTCATTAATAAAAATGAAAAACAGCAGTGAACGAATTAACGGTGGCCAATTTTACAAAAAGCTTTATACTAGTTAAAACCTGCCGAAAAATTTTGAAAGCATTCCTTTAACTCCGAAGGCAGGCAGTTTACCTATGCGTAAGAATAGTATCATCAACCTTATCGAGGCTTTTGAAAATTCTGTAAAATAACATCAAATTAGGCTTGATTTTCAAATTCATTAATATTTTTATTCGAAGCTAACATAATTTTGCTGCAAGTAGGTTTTAGTGGCATAAAACCATAGTTTATCACCTTAGTTTGATACTAAGGAACATAATTAAAAAGTGTAATTTTAAACACAAAATCAAACAGTTTCGAAAAAGTTCTTCGTTTCTCGATGGGTCTGTAATTGCGTATATTCTTTATGATTAGAAACAATTGAATATAGTTTTCAAGGATTCAAAAAAATTTACTTTTCTATACATATATTAAAATTGCTTAGCTATTGGGATGGGTACGAAAATTGAATGTGGTTTAAAAGAATGGGCGCAAGAACCTCATGATCCAATCTATTACTGCTTTCCAGATTAGCGATTGCGAGTTTGACATCATCTAGCAGCACGGTAAAACTCTCAATGTCCTATAATGGCAACGGGTCAATTGAAGCAGAAACTGTTTGCTGGGTAGTTTATTGTGCTCCTTTACTGGGAGCATCTGTGCCTCGTTGTGAAGGTGTTGAAGAGGGGCCATGAGGAGGCAACCCGTCATTGTCCGAAGAGCCGTGTTTTGGCTAGTCTGGAGCTTTATCCACAGCGTGTTACTTGTTCCAGGTGACCAGACAGGCGCAGCATAGTTTAGAACCGGCCGGCCAATTGCCTTAAATATCGATAGCAACAATTCTTTGTCTTACCAAGTGCTGCCGGCAAGCGATGTGAGAACCTTGTTGCGATTTTGGACATTCCCTTGGCAGCCGGTTCTACGTTACCGAAATGATTCGGGTTTTTCTCGACCAAGAGCTGCCGCCCCAGTAAACTAGCTCTGTTTAGTGAACCGTTTGTAGTGCAATCTTTTCGTTTGCTACATTTGCGAAGCAAGTTGTTAAATCCCATTGTTACAAAAAAACTTATTTATAAATTATAGGAATTCGCACGGTTTCTTGGGCAAATCGAATATTATTTTCTTGTTATTGGCCTTTTGTTGCTTGTAAACAATTAAATAGTCATCAAGTAATCAAAAAAGCTACCCTAAGTTTTCAACCTTTCCGAGAAAATAGAAATGAATCTAATTATTAGCCCATTGCCGGCTATCCGCTACAATTCTGTTCAAGGAGTGAGCTTTCAAGCTTAGACTAACATTAGCCACCAGTAAAATTTTCTGGAAGCATGAAAAAGTTGTTCATCTGCATACTTTTCCAGGTATAACGAACAAATTCCTCGTCACAGGTCCTCCTACTTTACAGCTAAGATATGAAAACACAAACATTTTCTTAAAAATAAATTTTTGACGCTGTGCAGTGGAAGGCGAACGCACTTTTTGCACATATGTATGTACACACATACATACATACACACATACATACATACATAAATACACACATGCATATATGTATTCCCTTTTCTTTCGTCTGATTTCCTACGCGCTTTTGAGGCTAAACGCAACGCACGCGATTGCTTCCGTTTTCCTGTGCTGCGAAAATGTTCCTTTGTCTGTTTTCCTGCATTCGTTTCCCAGGCTTCACTTGAGGCTCGCTTCAGTTATTTTTATTTTTTTTTTTTCAGCGCATAATACAAATATTTTCGCTGTATATTTGCTGGCAGCTAACACATGGCGGCATTGCTCTAATTTTATTTATGCCCTCGATTTACTCCTTTCTTGTAAGCCTTGTTACAGTTGTTGTTATTTGGTTGCAAAAGCAAATTTGTGTGTTTCACCATTCTTCTTTTGCATATTTTGAAATATTTTAAGGAAATCGAAGCTTTCGGCTGTTAACATGCAAATCCATCACAGATTTTTTTTTTTTGGTGGAAATTTTTTGCGTATATTTTAAAGTAAAATATTTTACTTTCTAAAGTGAAAGTGAAGTGAGTTGAAGTGTTTGGAGAGAATTGGCAATAGAAAATAAACGGAATTTAATAGGGATTTTGAGGAATAAATATGAATTGTAATTCACTGAGGAATTCATGCGTTCTTTAGAAACAAATACTGGCGGATTTTGAAAAGTACAGGGTGTGTCATATTTTATGTCAGTGTGTGAATATGGAATAATATAAAAAAAGGAGGTTTTCATGCAATTTCAGAGGTTAATTATATTCGGTTCACTAAGTGATCTAGTAATGGCTGGATAATTTAAATAATTTGCGGTTTGTGCCGTTTTCTTATCATCGTCCCAGCGGAAGGGTATGCCAGATATCCCTGTGCAGAGATCAACTTTGACAGAAACCTCCGAAGTGAGCGAATTGCTATTGTGAACGATAGTCAGACGCCACACAAGGCGTTGTCATTCAATGAGGTTAAGTCCTCACTGGTCCCTGAGTACATCGAGAAATTGAGCTTGTTAGGAACGCACATTTGTATCTGGGTCATATGGGTCTAGAGCGGGTTTCTTGGTATGGGTCAATGCACCATCAACGAGATAATGAAAAGTGAAGAGCTAAACTCTTTACAGCCACCTCCTTCGAGGGAGCTAAGAGAAGTAGTCAAGTATGCAGAATCCAATAATCTGGAGCTAATTGTGAGCTGTGATGCAAATTCACAGAACATTGTATGCAAATACAACCCCAGAGGGCTCAAGTTACTGGATTTTATCCAGTCATCTGATTTGGTCATTCAAAACACTGGTAACAAACCAACTTTTGTCATCTAAAGGAGGCAAGAGGTGATTGATTTAACACCCACCAATAGGTCAGTTGGAAATCAAATCAACCGATGGCGAGTTTTGGAAGAGGACTCTCTTTCTGATCATCGTATTATCGAATTCCGACTGGGAATTGATACAATATCAATGCCTTCCGGTAGGAATCCTCGAAATGTTGACTGGGACAGGTATGATGAGCTTGTAACAGAGCGATTACCAAACCAGAAAAAAACTCAATTCAGTAGAAATGATTGAAGGTGCTACTAAGAAATTAGAAGGTGCTTTAATCAATTGCTTTGAGGAACTGTGCCCACTCAGGCAAAGTAGACAGGGGAGAGCTGTTCCTTGGTGGAACTCTAAACTGTCGAAGCTTCGTCTACGGTGCAGAAAACTACTTAGTAAAGCCTTACAGACCCACACAGAAGAGGACTGGGCTAATCATCGACTTAAACAGAGAGAATATATTTATTTATTTATTATGATTAGGTACAATAATACAATTATTATACTTAATAACTAATAGGAGTGCTAGCAGCCAAGGCCTTCGACTCTCTTTTAAAATTGCGTTTTTGTTAATCCTGTAAAATGTACATATACATGTATTGTGTTTAATATCTAAGTACAAAGTTTAAAATTATTTAGATTTTATGTAGTATATTACAAGCTTTAAGATAGTTTATAAATTTAGACATGTTTTCAAGGTTTATAGTAGTTAGAAGTGTGCTGGGTGAAATAGTTCCGAAAAATTTTAGTCGAAAGGCATTTAGTTGACTGCAGTCGTTTAAAATATGCTCTGTGGACAGTGTGCTGTTGCAAAAGGGCACGCTGTGCGTTGTGAATTTTGTAATAAGTGTTCATGTGTGAGGTGAGTATGGCCAATACGAAGGCGAATGAATGTTTGTGTTTGCTGTCGAGTAGATGTGCTTGGGAAAATAGCTTTTTCTCCATGTTTATTAATCAATGTGTACTTATTATTATAATTAAGCCATTTAGTTTGTTTATCAAGGGCTAATGTTCTGTAAATTGCGTTTAAAATGTCATTGTTGTTTGTTGTGTGAAACGTGAAGCAAGGTGTTAAATGTGTATCGTCTGCAGCGCGGTCTGCGAGTTCGTTTCCTTCTAAACCTTTGTGCCCTGGTACCCACATGATTCGGATTTTATTGCTGTTTTTAATACATGTCGTTCTGATTTCGGATACGATATTGTTAGCGTTGCCTATGTTGCGTATTGCATTGATTGCGGATTTGCTATCGGAACAAATTACAAATTTCCCCTTATTTTTTTTTGCGTAATCGGTAGCTAATTTTAAGGCTAAAGCTTCGGCTGTAAATATTGAGCAATGTTGGTCAATGATTCCTCGGGTAATTAGCGTGCCACTACTTCTCAAAACTGCAAACGAAGTGCTATAATCGGTTTTCGAACCATCAGTGTATAAAAAATTCCACCCTTTCCTCCGGTATGGTTCAATTATATTAAGGAAGGATTGTTTAAAGGTGGCACTGGTAGTACTTTCTTTAGGAAATTTCTCTAATTCCAAAATAAATGATGATTGGTTTAAGTTCCAGTGTGGTTCGTTTTCCGGTTTGATCAGTTGAGGTCGAAGGATGATTTTTAATGTTTTAGCAAAGCGTACACATCGCCGAATCGTTGACTCGACCTTGTAATTTTTTTTGCTTTTAATTGTTGACAAAACATCCTTGTAGAGGAGCTCATTGTGGGCGTTATAAAGTTTGGGGATAAGCTTGTATGTAGATTTAGTTACTAGCTCCAAAATACTTGGTAGTCCTGCTTCAGCAAGGATGGCAAATGTGGGCGAAGTTGGGAAGGCATGGATGCTTCTTCTCACTGCGGTGTGGTAAGGTTTGTAAATAAGTTTCAAATTACTGACAGCGCACCATCCGTATACGGGCAGAGCGTATTCGATTTTTGACAGTATTAATGCTTTCGTAACGTTAATTAGGGTGCTAACATGAATTAAACTATGTTTTGAGGAAAGAAATTTTACAATATTTAGTCTGGCTGCTAGGCTATTTCTTAAATTTATACATTGTTGTTTAAAACTAAAATTTTTTTCGAAAATTATTCCTAAAATTTTAATATGATTAACAAATTCAATATTTATGCTGTCAAGGTACAAGTTAAATTTCTTACAGTTTATTTTTCTACAAATGTGAAGCATTTTACATTTATTAATTGATAAATTAGCTCCGGACGAGTTGCCCCATGTTTTTATGTCACTTAAAATATTTGTGAATAGTGATTTTATTGTATCCATGTCAGTTATGTTTGTGAACAGTATAGCGTCGTCAGCATAAATTGAATGTTCTATTTTTTTGTACTTGGATAATATTTTGCTCAGTTGTTCAAAAGCAATTATAAACAGAATCACCGATAATGGCGATCCCTGGGGCATACCGTTGTGAAGAGGGAAGGTATTTGAATACTGAGAGTTAATTGTAACCCGAAACTTGCGGCAGGTCAAAAAAGCTTTAACTACATTAAAGACTTTTGGACCAGTGCCCCAAGCTACGAGCTGCTGAAGGACCACATGCACACCGATACGGTCGAAAGCTCTTTCGAAATCCGTTGCCAATATGGTAACATGATTTCGGCATGAAAGTGCATTGGACACGTAATGTTGCAGGTGCAGCAGCACGTCGGTTGTACTCTGTTTACCTCTGAAAGCAGTTTGGTTGGGGCTAATTAAGTTGTTTCTGGTAACAAACCACATTATCCTTTTGGCAATAATTTTTTCGAATGTTTTGGCAACGCACGATAAAAGTGAAATAGGTCTGTATCCGGAAATTTCCGATGTAGGTTTATTTGGCTTGGGGATTGGAACAACCACTGCCGTTCTCCAGTCTTGAGGGTAAATGCCTTTATCAAAAATGTTATTAAATAAATGAATCATTCGGCTTTTAACTGTCGGAGGAAGGTTTGCTATCATGGGGTAGTTGATGCGGTCGAAACCTGGGGTTTGCCCCTTTGATCTTTTTAGTGCTTGCTCTAATTCTACAGAAGTTATATTAGTTTCTATTTTCTTTGCAAGATTTGAGATGCTGGATGGTCTGTAGTTGTTGTGTAGTGTTGCGTTTTTCTGCCTAATAAACTCTGCATGGAAGTTTTTGTCTTCGGAACAGAGAGACCAATTTGTACCGAAAAAATTTGCAATTTCTGAAGCGCTTGTTATGATTTTTGAACCGGTGTTTACTAGTTTGATAGAAGTATTAGTTCTGTTACCTGTCAGAATTTTTATGTCATTCCAGATCTTTTTAATAGGGGAATTTGGGTTAATTTTTGAGGTAAGGTTTTCTAGACTCGAGTTTTTGGCGTCTTTGACCGCCTTTTTAAAGTTGTATTTGGCTTTTTTGTATAAGATGAGGTTTTCCTCGCTTCTAGATCTTCTATAGTTTTTCCAAAGGGTTTGTTTCTCTTGTCTGAGCCTCTCAATGTTTGAGTTCCACCAGGGTATAACTGATTTTGCGCGGAAGGGTTTAGTTTGTGGAATTGACATATTTCCTGCAGAACGAATTATTTTGTTTAATTTAGCCGCTTCTTTATTTATGTTGTGTGAGTGATTAGTTTGAGAGGAAAAATGAGAGCAAAGATTTTGGTATAAAGGCCAGTTTGCCATGTCGGTTTTAAATTTAAGTTTAGGTCTAATTAGTTCATAGACGAGCGTGGATTGCATACTAGTGACAATAGGGAAATGAGTCACTACCGTGAAGGCTGTCCAGGATTTGCCAAGTGCACTTTGGGGCTAGTATAGAAGAGCATATGGTGAGGTCTACATGGGTAAACGACTGATGTGTGGAAAAGTGGGTGGCTGATCCATCATTCAAAACTACCAGATCTTCGCAAATAATAACGTCTTCGATTAGGATACCTCTTTCATTAGATTTCTTTGAACCCCATAAAGGGCTCCAAGCATTAAAGTCGCCAGTGAGTATTAATGGGGGTGTGGCGTTGCGGGTAATTGTGGCTAATTCGTTGGTGGAAAAATTTTGGTGTGGTGGAATGTAAGTGTTTATGATTGTGAAACTAAAATCAATTGCTATTTCAATTCCTATCGATACGATCGATGAAGTAATATGTGTTTTTTTATGGGGTATATGATTTCTTATCAATATAGCAATTCCCTGTTTAGAGGAATTTATTGTAGGTAGATTTGCAAAGTATCCGGTGTACCCTTTTGGGGGTACTATGTTGTTTTGAGTATGGGAAAAATGCGTTTCTTGAAGACATATAACATCTGGGTTGAAATTGTTTATCAACAACTGGAGACCGAGAAAGTTATTCCAGTAGCCTTTAATGTTCCACTGAAGTATACTAAACATAAAAGAAAAATAGCTTAAAAAGAAAAACAAAAAAGGGTTTTGTGTGTGTTATTGATATTGTTGCTATGTGAGAGTTAAGAGAGTATTTGCTTGGTTTATTGTTTTTTTTTTTTTTTTTGTTTTGTTTTTTTGTTTTTAACTGTTGGTTGTACTATTTGTTATGCTTAGAGATTTATTTCGTTAATCATCTTCTGATGACATTGTAGTGTCATCAGCGAGAGGTAGGAAGCCAAACTTGAATCCTTTAGAAATTTCTGCAGTAACGTCGAAGAAATGAGGGAAACAGCGACACTTTGTAAGGTCCTTCATTTAGACCGCTCAGTAAGACTGGATTCCATTGGAAAACCTGTTGATTCGTATACCAGTTCCAAATCGGAAACGTTTAATGCTCTACTCGAAACCCATTTTCCGTCATACCATTTCGAGAAGAGTGAAATTTATCTTCTTCAGTAAATCTGGACAATAAATGAGACCACAGGCAATGGCATAAATAAACATCAATGATTGTTGTGCCTTTAGGAAAGTAACTTTAAGATTCACTCAAGATACTCAATGCTCTTGCGAGGGGCCCACTTGGACAAATAATCAAAATTCATCCGTCGGGATATCATGTAGAGGAAAGGGGAAGGGAGGGATGATCCCCCTGGGATTAGGGGATGATGACTATGCCCTAAGGACAATGCCATAGGTGGCAAATTAACGTTCGTTATTAGTCACATCAAGCTACTGATGAACTTCACAAGGTGTATGATATTTAAACCCGCAATATCAGCAGGTGTAGCGAAAAAGTGAGAGTCTGATGTCTAAAACTTTCCCCGCCGAGAGCAGGGCCGCTGAGAAGGAAGTGCTAAGATGATGGACACCTAACGGATAATGTCCAGTAAGGACAACTACCACATTCTATAGCTGCGGCTTTGTTCACCTTCGAAGCTCCCTCGTGACCAGAAAGATCTCCCGACTTTGTGCATTTACGCACTAGCCCAGCGCTCACTGAGTTGACGCCAGGTGCAGGTTCTTAAGGGAACTCCAATTCTCTCATTTTGCGATGAAACCGTCTCCCGGATTCTCTGTCTAGCCAACTCATCAACCCAGCAGTTTCCCTCTATGGTGCTGTGACCGGGAACCCAAATGAGCTTAAAATTGAAGTATTCGGATCCAGTCGAGAGAGAAATCAGACATTCCCCGACTAATTTCGAACTCATAAATAACGAGCCCAAGTTGCTAACTGCCGCTTGCCTGTCAGAGTAGATATTTACGTCCTTTACAGCAATTACCGAAGGGAGCAAACAATCCATTGCTTCCATAGTTGCGGCTACCTCTACGTAGGAAACACTAAAGTGGTCCGGAAGCCTGAATTTGAGCTTGATGGGGAGCTCCTCGTAGAATACTACCCCGCCAGCTCTTTCGTTCGACTTCGAGCCATCCGCGAATATGTTTGACATGCCTTGCCACCAAATGTTGCACCCCGCCCACTCATCCCTTGAGGGAGTATGAATGGAAAAAGTTCCACTCGGACCTGGCGTACAATGATCCAGCATCATAGGGATGAAATCAAAAAAGTAAAGTTGAACCCTTTCGATTCTTTGGGGAAAAACGGAATACATGTGACCCCAAATTACTGAGTCGTAACCAAAGTGTCATCTAACTAAAGTATTAAAAAGCGTTTTTCTAGTACAAGTTACGTGCGTATCACTGCAGAAAGTTGTAGTAAGAATAGACCTTGGAAAACCTGAAACTTATGTAAATAACAGAGAATAAATCTGAGTCAAAAGTAACACCAATCAATTGGATTCAGAATTTTTGAGAAGGTTATGTGGAAGTAAAAGAAAGCAGGCAAACGCGGTAATAGCGCGGATACACGAAATTTAGCGAAGTCCTCAACCATCTGAGCGATCCTTCTGGCAGAAAAATGTGAAACACAGATGTCGCTCCAAGCAGTAAGAAGGCGTTGTTCCTAAGCAACGACAGGTGGGCATTCCCACTACTTAAGACTGGTAGCGGCAGGCGAATCACCTACCCTGTCAGAAATCAAACATAGATTAACAAAACCAACGCAATCATTGTTTTTTTTTTGTTTTTTGCTGGCGGGTTTGTGCATTTTCTCCATACATCGAAGAAAGCGCCCAGCATCGTTAGCAAACAAATTGTGAAAAATCAAAAAATCGAACGACGTTCGCGTACTAGCGAACGGAAAAAATTGACTACGTGGAAAATATTTGAAATTTAAAACCATATCACGACTCTGCCCGGGATTCCGATCTCAACTTTAGACACTCTCATCTACCCCCGCTTTGCAAACTAAACTGGTCATCCACCTTTAATTTTACTTTAGCTTTCCCACCCTTTATTTTCTAACTTTCTGAATTCTCTTATGACATTTTAAACAACGACATTCGTATCTATACCCTACTGATACATAGTTTACTCTCATCCTTTCGGTTGTAATTTGACTATAAACTACATAATTAACTGGGCTTGTGGTTTTTAATAAACAACCAGGACAATGCATGCAAGCGTAGATGAGGTCAAATACCCAAACCTATATGCCCCGCCTAACTTCTTCAACGACATTATTATTGAAGTATGTATGTGTATTTTAAACACATGCATATGTAGTTGTGTGTGTGAACAAGTGTTTGTAGCTGCAATAAATTTCTGAAATAATTGTAAACAGTTGGTAAAATGAATATTTCAACTTGCATAGCTTTGTGATTGTATGTGTGAGTAGAGCGAAATACCAAATACGCATTTGTGTGCATAAAAATGGGCGCACAGCTGGCTCCATTATCATGAGGAGAGACTGAAAATTGCTCTCAATATAAGCACTTCTGCTAGTTTTTATACACTTATTGAAAAAAAATTTCGCGAGGTGAGGTTAAAGTCTGTTAAATTTCGATTTTCTTTCTTTTTCTGAAAGTAAACAGTAAGCTTTTCGTTCTTGAAGTCCTTTTCTTACTATAACTTTACTTGTCACAGCAGGCCAACTTTTCTTGTAACAGGCCCAACTGCTGACTATTGCACTCTATTTCAAGCCATTAGTATAAAAAAATAAACAGATACTCTTGAAAGAAATGCTGACAAGCAAAATTGACAATTTTTGTTACGTCGCAGAAATTTTTTAAAAGCTCGAAAAATTCGTACGGAATTTGAGCTATGAATACAATTTGAGCGAGTGTAAAGCTACTCGCTACTCGTGACTCAATGCACAGGAATCTAGAGCTCTAATATGTACATACGTACATACAAAAATATTATAATAAAATAAATAAAATTAGCAATCTAGTTGGGAGGCTTATCTGAGACTTAAGGGGGAAGCTGGTCTAGAATTTTGAAAAAATCGAAAAATTTTTTTTTGTCTTAAAAGGTGCTTTAGGGTCTTAGAAATAATATACCAAATGAGGGATGCCAGCAAAAATGTCTAAATGCCCAAATTTTTCATTCGACGGCAGTGCCTCGCAGGTATGCCCCGAACGCTATTTACAACTTTAAACGCGTTTTTCTCGAAATCACTTTTTTTAAACTGGCCGAAGACATAACTCGAACAAATCTTTACCGATTCTTACGAAATTTTGACAATACATTCGAAATACCTTTCTCCGGAGACGTACGTAGGATTTTTTATTTATATTACATAGTTTTTTTTTTAATCAACAATTTTATGTCGTTCTTTATAGTGAAAATTGTAACTTTTTGTTCAAACGTGCACCATTTCGCGAAAAAACAAAATATCGAAAAAATCCTACGTACGTCTCTTTCTGTTGTTATATAGAAACTAAAAAAATTTTATTTTTTGATCCAGGACAAAAATTAAGGAGTTTACGTCTTCGGCAATGGACCCACTAGAAAAAAAGGCGCCTTAGGAGAACTGCTGGACAGCGGCCATTTTGAAATTAATTCAGACGAAAAATTTTGTATTTGTACCATGAAAGCTATATTATTAAACTATTTCACAGATTTTCGATTGAATCCTTTGTTGAGTCAAAATAAATTCATAAAATATGCCCATTTTTTGCGCTCTAGACCAGCTTCCCCCCTTAAAGAGATAGAAATTATTGGTAATTTATTGGATTCCCTCACATTTTCTTGCCCCTTAAGGGCTCCGGGTAGTCTTGAGCTCGTAAATTTAGGGTATTTGGCATTTTATTTGCACTTCGACGGACTTCAGTTTCGGCTTTTTTAGAAAATCAGAATTTGCAGCGATTTAAGAAAATCACTTTGGACTTGGAAACCCTTAATTCTGTGACAACATCGAGGTTGTCATTGCGCCCAGCAGCAGAGAGAGCATACAAAAAGCGGCCCTAAAACTTCACAAACTATTTTCGCAAACGAAGCTGGCTACTCCAAAGAGTTATCCGAAGAGTTTTACTGCGATGCTATATTTGCGCATCTTCACACCTCCATGGGCATCAACACTGAGGCAATCTTTTGATTGCTTTTAATGAATATTGCCGGGTTAGTGTTCCCACCTACGATTAATCTTCAAGTTTTCATCTCAAATGCAACATTCTAGCGCCTTAGTATTCAAGCAGAAATAAACTAGAAACTAAATCTATTGTCCATCATTCTCGCCTCTTCCAGTATTGAAACTCTTAGTGCGAGGATTATATTCTATAATTTCCAAGCCGAGCTGTGAACTTCTACTGTCCTAATGCATCAACATTTGTCATATTCACATCACTCCCGCTGTGTCAGGTCTACACAAGTCGCGAAAAACGGCAAGCAAAGCTGACCTATCCCCCTTTTCACACTTTGGCGGCTATACTATTAGCAAATTTCTACAACTCATAATCAGAAAGTCCCCACGTGATAATCGAGCAGTCAATCTATCTGCATGAAGTGAAAAAACGGGCTGAATTTCGTAGAGGTCGCATTCTGGGCACGTGCTCTTTTGATTATATTAACCTGACCGATCTTTGAGCTGCATTCGATAATAGAGCAGCTTGACTAGTTTTGGTTTCGCAATCCTACGCATTATTTCACATATCAAACCCGTCTTACTATCAGCAGCCTCAGCGATGTATATTTGTCACCTTTGAGCTGAGCGAATTTTTATTGTTAGCGGAGTAAGAGACTCATGTGCTGATTATCTCGCAATGATCTAGAGTCTTATGAAGAATACTATAGGACCCACTCCTAAAATATTGGGTTGGGGAATAAGTTCGTAGCGTTTCTACCGAAGACTTTCATTTAAACAAAAAAAAAAACAATAATTATATCAATAAGCTAATCAATTTTATATTCACCGTTGCTCTTTACAACCTTTTCCCACCTCTCGACCAATTTTTTGATGCCGCTACGGCATCGCCTGATCTGGCATCAAATAAGCTGATGAGCCAGTTTTTAGGGACCTCTTGGTTATCGAAGGTAACACCCTTTATATGGTTTGACAGTGAGCGGAAAAGATGGTAATCGATCGATGCAAGGTCCGGAGAATACGGCGGATGCTGAAGATCCTCCTATTCGAGCTAATGGAGTTCGACTTCGACGACTTATATTACATGGGGCCCGATTTCATCGTGTAGGAGTATAGCTTGCTCATGTCGATTAGGTCTTTTCAGTCGATTATCCTCATGCATACAGCGTAACTGGGCCATGTAGAGCTCCTTGTTAACCGCGACATTCTTTTCAAGCATTTCCCATCGCACCATGCCCTTCCAGTCTTACCAAACACATAATATGATCTTCTTT
Organism: Anastrepha fraterculus; assembly: GCA_037575425.1. Lineage (NCBI taxonomy): Eukaryota > Metazoa > Arthropoda > Insecta > Diptera > Tephritidae > Anastrepha > Anastrepha fraterculus. Next base: position 22,000 of record JAYXIM010047361.1, on the reverse strand, counting down.
GGATGAAGATCCGGCTTGACTCTCGGCTTTGGTATATTTCCTGGAGCTACCCACTCCTTTCTTTGCTTGATGTTGATGTAGAGGCATCATTTCTCATTTCCCGTGACGATTCGGTTCGCTGTTTATGACTGGGCGTAACTCGATGCTCGATGCTGAGAAGCAATTTGAAGGCGACTTGTTTTTTTTTTTTTCATTGAGCTCGTGAGCCACCCAGGCTCCCAATTTTTTGATAAATCCCATTGCATAAAGGTGATTAAGGATCGTTTTATGATCGCAGTAAATTTTTTTTTACCAATTCACGACTGGCTTGGCGATCGTTCCCCGTTCTCTTTCAAAAGTGATACGAGACGTTCTTCATCGAATTCAGAAGGTCTCCCGGTCTCCGTGTCATCGACGTCAAAGTCAAAGTCACCACTTTTGAACTTTGCAAACCATTTCCATGCTGTAGGCTAAACTATGACACCTTCTCCATACACGTCGCAAATATCCCGTGCTGCTTCGGCAGCTTTTTGACTTCGATGAAATGCAACAAAAAGCCGGTGTCGAAAATATTAATTTTTGCCTACTGGTTATTCCATTTCTAAGAATCAAAACCAATAAAAAATTAAATAACTCATAAATAAAATTAACATAGTTTTGTGGAGCAGCGTAATCCGCCACTAATCTCGGCTGGCGGGGTATTCACCTGTAAAACCTTCGGACACAGCTCAATAGGAAAGTGGAGCTCAGGTTGCACAGACTACATGACCCCGTACTTTAATTGGGCGAGAATGTTTCGTGTTGCAATTGAAGAGGAGGGGTCATACAAAGACATGAAGCCTGGCCATAGGACTTTTCACATCTATACGGACGGCTCTAAAACTTTAGACGGAGTGGGAGAGGGTATTTACTGCTCAAAACTAGGGATAAGAAAGCCTATCAAGCTGAAGTTTTTGCTGTGGGGAAAGCCGCGGAGCTAGCCTACACTAGAACAAGAAAGAACTCAACAATTAATATATGCATGGATAGTCAAGCAGCAATAAGAGCAATAAGCTCATATTGTGTTAAGTACAAAAATGTTGAAAGGAGCAGGGAAGCCATAGAAAGGCTAGCCGCAAACAGTAGGCTGCATATATATTGGGTACCTGGTCACAACGGCATTATGGGGAACGAAATAGTAGATGAGATAGCAAAAAGTGCTGTTAGACTACCATTTGAACAAGAGAATGATACAACTGCTAAATATATTTAATATAGAACGAAATGGACGACTACATGCAAAAGCGAGTGGAAGCTGGGTGGAGTAATCTGACCACATGCAAAACAGCAAAAGTAATGTGCCGAACTAACGACAAAAAAACTGACTCAATTCGAACTTACGCTCTCGCGAAAAGACTGCATAACTATCATAGGTATGCTGACAGGTCATAATCTATTGGCTGCACATGCGTACAAGATAGGGATTGCTAACACGGACAAATGCAGGAAATGCAGAGAGAATGTTGAAGAAACTTTAGCACACCTTCTGCGCGTTTGTCCGGCATTGTTAAAAACGCATTCGAAATGCCAGGGAACCCCATTGTTTGAGGGTCTGGAGGACGTCTCAAAAGCGGATCTCCCAGCTCTGATTAGATTCGCCAAAAGCGCTAGCATCCTACATGATGTCTACTTTCGGTATTCATAAAGGTCGGTCTCCATCTGGTATTGCTAGGGACCAAAAGGTCTATGCGTGGCTTATTGCCACCCAAGCTAACCTAACCTGAAAGAGTTCTATGGAACGAACAGCAAACAAATCGTTGTAAAATAAAAGGAAATATAAAAGCGCTACGAACTTATTCCCCACCCCAATATTTAGTTTTTGTGTAGTTTTTCGGACTGAAATATATTTGACTCTTTTTAAAATTAAAAAAAAAGAATTTTTTTTTATATTCCCGGATAAAACGGAAAAAAGCAGAAAATTTTACACCTTCATCCGTACCATCAAAAGCCGCAACTTCGCTGCCGAGATATGCAAATTGCTTAACACTTTCGAGACAAACAGAGTATCTATCCATTGAGAAACCTAGCCTTGAAAAAAACATAAACAAAATATTAAAAAATATAAAAAAATACTAAATCATTAGCCTAAAAAAAATGCAGTTTTTTGCCACACCAATTTTCATGCCCGCCGCTGTATGAATTACATTTATTTCTGTGTCCATCTGTATACGAAATATACAAAATACTTTATGCATATATTTACTCAAAACTTGCCGAGTAACTGCATCTGTATGCTGTACAACAGCATTTAACTTACATCGCCTGCCACAGCATGTTGCACATGTTTAATGACACTTGTAAAAGGTAATTTAATTGAATTAAAATATTTAAACTGGCGGCCGTAATCGATACCAGTCCAAGCCGAATGCAGTTGGCCACTGACGGACGTTGAAGGTGGCGAGTAAACAGCTTAATTGAGCGTAACAATACAAATACGCCTCAATTCTTGCATACTTACGGATATTTAAATTCAGCATAAATATGATTTAATAAAATTTTTCAAGTGCCAGCAAATACTACATATAAATAGCCAGTGAGCCAATAATCATATCAATTACCTTGTCAAGTGATATCTGAAAGCCATTGATATGGGGAAAATAATAAGTGTAGTGGTTCTTGCAACAGAACAAATGTGATTGCCATTGGCGCTGGAGTGGCTGCGCTTTAATACACTTACATTTTTATTTGCAATAATTCAACACTCGTCTGTACGTTTATGCGACGCGTTAGACAGCACCACTAAATGCCACATAAATTTATAACAATTTTCGTCTGTCTGCCCGAAATGTACGAACATTTGTCTGCATTTGAATATTCATTTGGCAAATGTAAATGCGACATCATAAAATTGTATGTAAGTCATTGATGGCGCAGCGCAAGCGAGGTGTGGATAGATAACCGGAATATGGCATTTGCAGGCACGAAGCGTATGCACTTATTCAGACTTACATGGAAGTACAAACATAAATGTAGATATGCCATTGACTTGCTTAGCATATGTTCAACAAGAAATGAAGAGAAAATATGGGTAGTATGAAAAGTATTGGAAAACAAATTTCAATCGCATAACCAGCTTCATCATATAAGAAGCTAGTGGAAGCAATTTGTGCAGTGTGCCGTTTTAAGAACTTTTTTCAGTAGCGAGAAATTTTGGTATACTGGCAAATAATTTGACAAATAACGTCGCCAGTTTAGTCAGTATTATCTGGCATTTCACAAAGCTAAGGCCAACTGCCAGTCAAAGCTTACCAACGGTGGAAAAGTATACCAGTATCTCTGATTGTTTCAGAATGTTTTTTGTTAAAGTACTCACAAACCGTAAATGGGTCTCCATCAGGACGACCGCAATTGAATCTCATTGGGTATGAGAATAAGTGTCCATCCTTTCTTGGCCAAAGTTACAAATTATTGAAACAATTAAATAATACATGAATTATGTGAATGTATGTGCCATTGGAGCTTCAACTTTTCTCCATCTTTCAAGCAGCAAACGAACTCCTCTGACAAAAAATTCGTGTTCTTTTGACTTGATCCATTCAGTGAGCCAGTTTGCGATGCTCTCGTAAGAAGTGGGCGGGTGGGGCAATTGGGGGAATTTCTCAATTCAGTCCCTCTAAAGATTTCTGCACCAATTTAGCAACGTGTGGCCTGGCGTTGTCATGCAGCAAAATCAGTTATCATGTCTACCATCCCACTCTGATCGCTTTTCCTTGAGAGCTCGATTCAAACGCATTGCTGCAGTCCATAACGATCGCAAGTGATGATTTCAGATGGTTTAAGGAGTTCATAATCGATGGCACCCTTCTGATACCACCAGATGCACAACAAAACCTTTGAAGCATGACAATTTTTTTTCGCTGTCGATGGATCGAATTCACCTGGCAGGCTCCAACATTTCCGACGCTTAGGGTTATCATAATGGATCAAGTTTTCATCGTCAGTGATGATGCGATGCAGAAAACCTTTTCTTTGCTGTCGTTCTAGAAGCATCTCACACGCCACCACACACACGTTTCTCGGTATCCCGCTCCCTCAATTGATGTGGCACCCAGTTACCTGCTTTCTGGACGATTCACATCGTGTGCCACGTTTACCGACGGTTGATCTGTCAACATCCAACGCTTTAGACAAATCATCAAGGGTTCGACATGCGTATTCATCCAATAATTGTTGTAGTTGAGTATTTTCGAATTTTTTCGGTTCCCCTTCGCGGTGTTTATCACTCACGTCGAAATTGCCACTTTGGTAGCATCGAAACCAATATTTTCAGTTTGTGTTTGATGCAGCGTGATTACCGTAAATATTTATCAATATACGACACGTTTCAGCTGCACTTTTCTACTTTAAAAGGTAATAATGAAGCATAACTTCCAGCAAATGCTGTTTTTCCTCTGGACGAACGTAGACATTTTTGATAAAAAGGATAATTACGCTTCAAAGGAATGTTAACTACTGCTATCGAGACCTCACGTATACACCTTCAAATTGCCAGTATATTACTACGAAAATTGTATCAGCAGTCACACCTCTTTTACGGGGTCGGAAGCAGGATCAGTGACGTTGCAAATATACCCAATTATTGCATTTCAATGGAAGAGGTCGTTCTCGCCTATCCAACAACACAACACCACACTATGTTAGGTTCCCGGACACTCTATAGTGAAGGGAAATGTAAAAGTAGATGAATGCAAGAAAAGGCTCTGAACTTGACCTTCAGCGAGTGGTAGAGCTCATAAGCATTCCTCTAATGAACTATTGAACTCTAAATGAACAGCGATTGACTTGAGCATAATCGCGGAAACGAATAGAAAGAAGTTGGTCTCCAACTACTAACTGCAGGGTCTCCAAAGCGCTCTAGCCAAAACTGAATCTTAAAAGGACAAACTGTATGCTTGGATTAAACAGATCAACTACTAGAGTCTTCATAGAGGATATAGGGGATCACTATTGGCACCCTTACGAGTAGAATGGGTTTACCTCACAATAACTTCTGCAAGCGTTGTAGAGATGAAGCAGAAATGGAGTCGGTACAACACCTCCACTGTGAATGTCTTGTACTTCAAAGAAGACGTGGTAAATAACTTGGCGATTATTTCTTTGAAGCCATAAGAAATTTGCAAAATATCTCACTGGAGGAACTAGGAACCTTCTAAAAAAGATGAGAGTGGCTTATGCAACTTTGTCAGAGGATGGAAATGAAATGCAGGTATCACAATGGGCCTTAGGGCCATCAAGTGTCTTGTCTTAGACAAGCAGACTGGCTAATCCATCAAGTACGAGACAGACAGTTGAAAATAAATATTTACAATCGTAAATAGTATTATTATTTTTCTATACGTAGTCTATGAATATACGCCTTTGCTTGCGTTTAAGCCAATATCAGAAAGTACTCGCTTAGGGCCTTTATTTAAGTTATATGAAGGATCAAATTATGCTGACCATTCACGCAATAGAGCGATTCCATGTCAAGTGATCCGAGAACTTTGGACTTTGTCATTTACTCTTCTGAAAATCGATTTAATTCAAGGCAATACATTTTTCAATTTTGAGATGTATCCAGTTGAAAATTTTGGTAAAGATATAAGGAAAAAGGGGGAGAAGGATTTGAGGCAATACAAAACAAGTTTTTTTAATTTTATTAGTTTTGAGGTTTATTTTATTTTTAGAATAAATATTTGCATATAATGTTGTAAAATGGAATATATTGGGTTCCTTTCAACATTTTCATAATTTTTTTTTTGTATTTATTTATTTGCAAATGTGAAATAATACTACAAATATTCCTACATGTAAAAACAAGGAGCACCGACGTCCTGGCAGTCGGCTCGACTCGCAAATGTAAAAACGCAAGAAAGTTGGACCGTAAGGAACCATGTGAAAGGTATTTGGAGATTATTTTTCTTATGCAAAATAAGAAGGAAACTGAACATATAAAAAAAGTCTGAACAAAAATAAAAAGTTGAGATGTTCCAAGTTGAAAGTTTTGGTATAGAGCTTTCTAAGTGAAAAATCTAGCATTTCTTTCAACATAAATTCTTTTTTCTATTATTTCGGATGAAGTCATTTTAAAAAATTCTTTTTTCAAACATTTTTTTTTTTCAAAAATTTTTAAAAATTTTTTTTTCCAAATTCCAAGTTGAAAGTTTTGGTGTAGAGCTTTTTAAATGAAAAATCTAGCATTTCTTTCAACATACAATTTTTTTTTAATTATTTCGGATGAAGTTACTTAAAAATTTTTTTTTTTTCAAAAAAATTTTTTTTCAAAAACTATTTTCCCAATCTTTTTTTTACCAAAATTTTTATTTGTTTTTCTAAACTTTTTTTATAAAATTTTTTTTTCCAAACCGTTTTTTTACAAAATTTTTTTTTAGTTTTAAATTTGTGTGAGACAATTTGTTTCGTCATTTTTGGAAAACACACCCCTTAGATTTTTTTGTTCTTATTTTTTGTATTTTATTTATTAATAGTTGTTCATATTGTAACTCTCATAAGTTTTTGAGTTAGGCGACGGTTTTCACAAATGGCAAAAAAAATAGATTTTTTTCAAATATTTTTTTTTCTCAAACTATTTTTTTAAAAAGTAAATTTCACCTTAAAAAAGCTTAAACAATTTCAAAGGTGAATAAGAAAGATATTTCACTCTAAGAAACCCTATACTAATATTTTCAACATTGAACTCCCTCCTTCCACTAGATCAGCGGCAATAAAATTGAACACCTTAAGTAAGTGGTCAAACATGTGCTACGGTCACGATAAGGTCCTAAGTGATATTTCGGAGCTCCCAAACTGGTGAAATATGCACTTCCGCCTACAACTGTCATCACAAAGTTCTCTACCGGTCATTGAAAGATAGAGCAACTCCAACCATGTTTACATAGATGTCTCATAGCTCGAAGGTAAGGTGGGCGGAAGTGTATATTCCAAACACCTGGAGAACACTTTCAACTTTCAACTCGAATACAGCAGTGGTTTTCAGCCTGATGGACAAATAGCAAAATGTGAATCTTACGTTCATATACTCTCAAAATTCTTTAGTAAATTTATGAAAAAATCAGACGTTCTGTATTGTATACGTCATTAATCAAAAATACCATCAGAAAACAATGTGCCACAAGTGCTATCATAAGCCTTCGAGAGCTAAAAAAAAAATGGAGTTGTCACACTAAAACTCGTGGCATACAAAAAAAAGATCTACATAAGTCATTGGAAAACTGAGTACCAGTGCAAACTTTTTGTAACAAATACCAGGGGTATCGGAGAACTATAGTATTTTTGTGGCCGAATTGAAGGTAGTACAAGAAGTTTTAACAGCTGGCTGCTGGCTCAGTTGCAATTAATATAATCTATGTGTGCTTAAACAGACAAGCTGTTGTGAAGGCAAATCTGTGCCACGAATGATTGAAAAATAATAGGAAGCTACCATAGATCTACCACTTTGATGGCAAAGTAGCCCTTTTTTCATTTAATACAGATTTATGGTTTTTAGTTGATTGGTAGAGGTGCTGTCTGAGAGACACATCTCAGACTCAATGTGCACAAAAGGTATCATTTTGGTACACCACCAGTAGAACCACTACTTTTTATTACTCGAATCATTTTACTGTAACTCTGCCTATGCCATTTATTTTTTTTTTGCTGCAATTTCAAGCAATTTGTTCATTGAAAATTCCTCCAGCATCCAGTAGAGCACCCAGAATTGGGCCCTCATACAGATAGTGGAAGACCCTTTCCTTAGATTATTTTTGATTGCAGCTCCTACACCTATCCTTGTATGACCACTTCATCTGCCTAACATTGTCTTCTATAGGCCAGTGGCCGGTTATCGTTGACGCAATTCTGAATATGTCTGCTTGTGGTTTTTTTAACATCTCGTCAGTGCTGGATTTGTTGAAATTGGGTTAGTTATTTTGCAGGTATGACTATTAACCCATCTGTCAACGGTCTGCTTCTGGAATTGTTGCATACCAGGTAAAGAAAATTCAGATGACGAACCTGCCAGAAAACATAAATACTTCAATACCCCTTCCACTTGCTCTTGATCTGGGTCCACTTCCACTTACTCTTGATTATGTCGCGGTTAATACGAAAATACACTTCAGTGGAAGCTGTCATGGCGAAGAAAAGCAGACAATCTTCAAACTGAACAGATAATTTCTCTGCAGTCTTATTACATTGAGTACAGCGTTTAAAGCGGAATGCATACAGCTTCAGGACTTAAAATACGAGAGCTGCTATGCACAATTTGACCCAAAAGCCGAGGTTTTAAAATCCGTGTATTATCATAAAGAGGCAGTTATGATTCCTAGTGAAACTGTCAGGTCAATTGAACTATACTTAGCCTTGCCAAGAAGCTAACTTATCATCAAAAAGTATTGTTTCCCCTACTCGTTTACATTTAATTTCGGATTTTCTCCCGAAACCCCACCAATTTATGAAAAACCCAATGTTACTTAAAAAAAGCTGCTGTAAACAGGCAGCCACCACATCTTTTCACTGGCAAATCATAAAACGGAAAACGCAACGAAAGCAGCAAATTGACTTCCTTTGGAAGGCTGGCGCAGAATTTTCCTTTAAAATTTCTATCTACTCTCCTGCTCGTTCTTGCTATGCGGCATTTCTTTTGATTATACGCAGCTGCCACCTTTTTTCTTTGAGCTCATATAACTTTTACATCTAACTCCAAGTAATTTTTTTATCTTTTTTTTTGGCTTTTCCCTTTGTCTCTTAGTCGCGCTTCTGTCTTAAAAGATGAACATCTTTATCTTCATCACAGTCACCAGTAAGAGCAATAACAATAATAATAAGCAACTGTACTGAGTGGCATAATGGTGTGATAATAAGATTTTTATAACGCATTTTCATAACCGCACGACATCTCAGAGGTTACGTGCGGAGTCGAGTGTACGCTTGTATTTGTATGTGGCTGTTGATGTCATATATTTAGTTATATAAAACTCATATGTGTACTGTAAATTGCCATTCAGGCACACTATTATGCGCTTATTACTACCGAAGTATTGGATGAAATGCCTTTATTGCTTTTAATATTCAGTTGTGGTGCACTTATGCGGCGCGGCGCTGCGTATACGTAACTTTTCAATATGACATTAAAAACGGCGTGCATAAGTGCATATTTTAAGTGGCATGTGTATGTGTATGTGTGTGAATTTGATATATTTTTTTTTACCACCACTTCAGTTATATGAATATATCGTAAATTTGAAATTTTCATTTCGAAGTGAATTTTTTATTTTGATTATTTTTTTATATTAAATTGAAATTGAAATTTGAAATTTGAAAAGGTGGAACCCAGGAGCACCAGGAGATTTGGTGGCTCCTAAAACACTCAGGCTAAACGCCCATTGTATTTAAAGCTCTGGAAAGGGGGTGAATAGTCAAGGAGATAGTCAAAGAGTATCAGAGAAAGAGACAGAATAGAATAGAGACAGAGGCAGAGATAGTAAGTCCTGTGAGAATTTTCCAAATTCTTTGGCAAATCTCCAAATATCCTCCAGTTTTAGAAAACGAATATTACTCATTCTCGCGACATCGGAACTCAAAACTCGTAGGTTTGATTTAGCAAAGACAGAACACTCACAGAGAAAATGCTCAGCGCTATACGCCTCCTCCAAGCAAGGCAGGTCAAGACATTGTGTACTCTATGATTCCAATGGTGGATATTTGCTGACCCAATGGGTTGTGTCCTGTAATGATACCGACCATCAACCGAATGTCTTTCCTTCTAAGTTCTAGTAGAAAGTTTGACAGTTTTCTGTTTAGACTTATCACAAAACACTTTTCAGTTCTTTAGCGTTCTAGACAGGGTCATCGCTCTTTAAGCAGATTGCCTACATAATCGGTGATCCAATTCATGATTCCTGCGGAACTGATTCCGATTATTGGCTCTGGCCTCTGTGGGGGCACTGTTGATCTACGGTTGGCCAATTCGTCGGCGATTTGGTTTCCTTGAACACTGGAGTGTCCCGGAACCCATATAAGTACAAGCCTGTTTTGTCTTGCGACAGAATTGAACTTCTTCTTACATTCTTGAACAATCTTTGAGGTTTGCTTCGCGTTCTCCAGAGCCTTCAGTGCAGCCTGATTGTCACTGCAAATCCCGCTTCATCTCCTCTCGATTATCCATTCGGCTACTTTCAGGACGTCAGAAATTTCCGTTTGGAAAACAGTTCCCATTTCCCCCATAGCATAGTGATACTTATTACTATCATTTCAGTACCATCCGGCTCCAGATCCCATTTTATTACTGAACTCATCGGTAAAGAAAATATCCATCAAACCTCCCTGAATGCATTCTGGATTGCTCCATTGCTCACGGAATGGAAATCTAACATCAAATTTCCTTCCAAATGAAACTATGGGTATTAGGTGGTAGAAACAGTGGATACTGCTCAAATAGCAAAGATTTGTTTGTATCCCAAAGATCCGTCTTCGTGCCATATTTTCTAAAACATATTTATGGAGTATACACATTGCTTTTATTGCTTCCTGTTGTATCTTAAGATCCAAGTGGAGCAAGTCAGAGCATCGCTGGAGGTTGTCCTCATGGCCTCCGTAATGCATAAACTTGCACTTCTATGCAGGCTTTATAGTTCCCGAATTGTGGACTCAAACATACTCCGTCGCCACCAGACCACCGAGGCGTAAGTGATGATTGGTCTGATAAGTGCTGTGTATATCTTTAGGACCACAGCAGGTTTCAGACCCCAGGTTTTACCAAAAGCTTTGCGACATTGCTGAAACATCCTCAATGCGCGATGTGTCTCCCAAGTCGGTTTCTTATCCAAGATTACTCCTAGATATTTAACTTCGTTGGAAAGACCAAGTGTCACACCTTTCAGTGTTGGAAAACTGAGCCCATCCAATTTGCGTTTTCTCGTAAACAAGACTATGGTTGTTTTGTTCGGATTAACGGAAAGACCTCGTCTCATGCACCATTCATCGATTTTGTCCAAGTTATTTGAAAATGCTGAAAGAATTTTTCTATCCAGAACTACGCCGAAAGAGATTTCCTTTCAACTCTGTGTGGTTTCAACAAGATGGGGCAACGTCTCACATAGCCCAGACTGTTATGACAGAGTTGCGACGAAAATTTCCCAATAAACTGATTTCAAGAAACTTCGAATTTCGTTGGCCCCCCAGGTCGCCTGACCTTACTGCACCTGACTTTTTCTTGTGGAGTTTATGTAAACAAGAAGTTTATAAAACAAAGCCAACAAATTTGGATGAACTAAAACAATCCATTCGGGCAACAATTGCGGCTATTCCTGTCGCAACTCTCAAAGCAGCAATGAAAAACTTTTTACTAAGATGCCGTACTTGTGTCAACGAGCATGGGGGGCATTTAAATTCAATTATTTTTAAAACTAGTTAAGCTACATTTAATACAATTTAATGACCTTCAACTTAAAAAAAAATAAATGAATTCCATACACTAAAAAAAAAGTTATTTGAGTTTCTTAATGTAGCAAAATTCATCAGCCACCCTGTACTTTGAACCCACGTAGCATCTTAAAATCTCATTTCCAGAAAAGTAAAAAAAGAACCCCAACAGTATTAGAATTTTTTCGCGACACGCTTTCTAAGTCAACGACCTCCTATTGTTCGTTCCTCACAATTGTAGAGCGACAAATAATTGCTTCGTTGCGGGTGGACAGGGACAGCAAAGTGTACCGGAAAGTGACGCGTGACGATCGAATATAAATCAATGTAATAAATACAAACGGAAAGAAGAACTCATAAATAAATCGTTATGAAATTGACATGACAACAAAAACAGCAACAGTCAAAGAAAAAACTACAAAAAAAAAAAAACAAAGAAAAACACGCTTACATATTGAAGGTTTGCGGACAAGCACATCAATGTCGTCATAGCATTCTTCTGCTTGTAGACAGCCAGTTTGTCGATGCTGAGACGATGTATGTATGTGTGTGTGTGTTTACAGAGCTACGACTACAACAAATCAAATGAATAAATGTGCACTTTGAAGGTTATATTACACACGCACACACTGATTATTACATACTAACAAATTATTTCTATCACACTTCCCTGCCCACTTCACTCACCTTCACTTCACTTCACATCACTTTCACTTCACTCTCACACGCCTAAAAGCATGCAGCATGCAGAGCAACTCATTGTGCCCGCTCCTCGTCCAGGCAGACGACCAGCAAGCAAAACAAACAAACACAAATCGAGACGTGGATAACCGATGCGGCGGCGTTGATGTATTTGCCAGCAAATTGCATTGGCATTTGTTGACGCTCACTCCGATGGTGGCAGGAGGAAGGGGAATGGATGGAGCTGTGAGCGCCAGTTAGGTCGAGTGATGGCTTTGAATGGGGGAAGCAGCGATTGGCTGTGAGCGGCAGCATTTGAAAGCGAAGTGACGCTTTGCAATTGAACTTTTTTACAGTTCACTTCGAAATGTTTGCTCACGGTGCTCCTCTCCTCTATTTTCTTTTTTACAATATTTGTTTTTTTCCTGCTTTTTTTTTGTGCTATTTGTAATTCGCAACGTTTTATTGGCTTATGCGTCCATAAATGCAATTATTACCATAGTAATGACACGTAACAGTTATTTGTAGCGCGTCGCATTGCACTCGCATTGTGACCCGAAAGTTTTTCGGTTGTTGGTGTGAGGGTAGTTGGTGGCTGCTTGCCGGTTGCCAGTTGCTGGTTGCGGCGTGTCTCTAGCGACTGCGACGGTATCAAAAATAATCGATTTTATAATTTTATGATTGCATTTTTTGCAAATGTTCATTTTTTTGAATTCATTTTTAATATTTGCTTGCTATTATTTGCTGTCTGGTTACGGGAAGCGTTGGCGAGTATGAAAAGTTACGTATACGCCAAGTATGTTTTTGTGGGGATAAGAGCTGACATTATTAAATGTAAGTGTGTGAGTGATTTAATATAAAATCAAATGGAATACATGGAAGGAGGCTTTAATTATAATACTTTTTAGCCGTATTAAGAAATAAAATAATAAAAGCACAAATACTGAAACTATATGGAATCTAGTCCTTCAGGGGAAAGATACCTGTAAACTTTCGAAAAAAAAAATTTTTTTTTTTTCATAAAATGTTAATATAATCCTTTAAGAATATTCAAAAAAAATTTTAGAACGTAAATTTAAGTATTTCTTATATAATGGAACGTCAACCGTGACGACTCTATTATTTGCGTTCGAGCGCTGGAAGAAGTATAGTTACGTTGCCGATTTTAGACGCGTTTTTCTCAAAACTATATTTTTCGAATTGGCGAATTGGAAGAATTGAGTGTGCATCCGCCATTTGAAATGATTAAAATAAAAAGAAAAAATTATATTATTTTAATGTGTAAATGAAATGTATGCCAATTTGGAGAAAAATATATTGACTTCTTCATTTTAAATAATTTAAATGAAAATCAGGGAAAATATGGCCGTTTAAGGTATCTGCCCCCTTAATGGAATTTAGCTATTCTGCTTTATATGCCATTTCTTTTTTTTGCATTTTTGATACGAAGTATAGTATGAGTCTACGGAGCTTTATTGATATGAAACTTCTTTGGAGATGGCAGAGAGACATGTAATCTGAAGTCTGAAAATGGCAAGAACGATAGATTACCAGGTTTGACCGTCCGAAGCAAAATTATAAAAGTAACTTCGGCTGCCACGTCACTGGGTACCTGACAGCAGAGTTCTGCTCGCTCATTTTACACGTACTCACACCAGTCCACGTACACATACATCCAATCAGTTGCTATTCAGATGACAACGAAGCATCATGCGAAGTGGCTGCTTTGATTTTTTCTCATGTCACCAACACAATATTAGAATTTTCATAAACAAATTGCTGGAATGACCCCAGTTAGCTGGGATGCTGGATCACTGTACACGCACGCTAGGTCCGAGCGGACCTTTTTCTACTCATATTCTCTCAAGGGATGAGTGGGTGGGGTGCAACATTTGGCGACAAGGCATGGCAAACATGTTCACGGATAGCTCAAAATTGGACGGGAGGGTTGGAGGCGGAGTATTCTGTAAAGAGCTCCCCATCAAACTTAAATTCTGGCTCCCGGACCACTGTAGTGTTTTCCAAGCGGAGGTATCCGCCATTAAAGAAGCAGTGGATTGGTTGCTTACCTTAATTACCGTTAAGGTAGTAAATATTTACTCCGATAGTCAAGCGGCAATTAGGGCTTTGGGCTCGTTGTTTGTGCGTTCGAGATTGGTCGGGGAATATCTGGCTTCTCTCTCGACTGCATCCGAATACTTCGACATCAGGCTCATTTGGGTTCCCGGTCACAGCGGCATAAAGGGTAGCTGCTGGACTGATGAGCTGGCTAGACAGGGAACTTTGGAGACGGTTTCGTCATGGAATGAGAGTATTGGGGTTGCCTTAAGAACCTGTGGTCTGCTCCTGGAAAGATGGGCCTCGAGTTAACTCAGCGAGCGCTGGGCTAGTGCGGAAACGTGCAAGGTCGCGAGATCCTTCTGGCCACGAGTAGATCGGGGACGCTCGAGGGAACTCCTAAGGCTAACTAAGCCCCAACTCTCGAGTTTGGTGGGTATCCTTACCGGACATTGTCCGTTAGGTGTTCATGCTGTGAGACTTGGGATTGCCTCAGATCCGTTCTGCAAGAAGCTGTCCTGAGGACGAAGTGGAATCATCTGAATACCTTATTGTCAGGTGCCCTGCTCTCGTCTGGCAAAGAATTAAACATCTGGGGTCTCACTTTTTCGCTACACCTGTCGATGTTGCGGGTTTAAATATCATACATCTGGTGAAGTCCATCAGTAGCTTGATGCGGTTAATTACGAACGCAAATCAGCCACCGTCGACGTCGTCATAAAATGCATGGTCATCATCGTCTCCAATCCCAAGGCTTCTTCTTACTTCCCTTCTCTTTTCTCCTCTCCCCTGTATGGCATCACAACGAACGCATTTTCAATATTTGTCCAAGTGTGCCCTAAACTAGGGCAGCCATTTAACCTAACTCAATCTAACCTACCACATGAGGTAGAGTCTTTATCCAATATTCTCTTGATCCTAACTCAGTTTAATACTCAAAAGTTTTCTACTCCCTTTACTGTATGCCTGATAAAGCACTCACCAGTTCATCAGTGTTCGGCATCCATCTATAAAATTATCGCAAAGCGACTTTTGTGCTCGCATCAAAATACGGTTTAATAAGTCACTTCTAAATAACTTGGAAAAACACCAAAGCACAACAAAAGTTTTTATTAAATTTAACCAATTTCCTTCCAGGATGATTGCAAACAAATATCACATTTGGGTTTTAAGCCTCGATTTAAAGAGATCCTTTTACGTAGTAGATGTCTGGAAAGTAAGCCCTATGATATATTGTTTTGTTAAGTAATTAATATGTTTTCTAAAATACAATATTGCTTTTAACTGGCTCCGGTTCACACCATTTTATATAGTATCTCAAGATATCCGTTTCCAGTAGCAGTATAAATATCAAGTTAGTTGACACTTTTCACTTTTTACTCGTATGGGATGTGAGCATAATGACTATTCGAATTTATTGGGCTTTCAAGTCTATGCTTAGTAGAGCAAATTTACGTACCTAATTGGGTATAGTTTTATAAACTGGATTTAGGGGGAGTATTTTCCTGAAAGTGGGTTATACCAATCTTTTAATTAACCTTAATTCATTCCTTCAGATCAGCAGTACTTCACTTTTTTACTTTTTCTTTAATAATGGTTTTTTTTTTTTTTTTGTAATTTTGAAAAGCCGTTTTATTATATACTAGCAAACCCGGCCCCCCCAGAAAATATATGATTTTCATATTATTTATTTCTTTATTCTTTATTCAAGCGCTTTGGCATAAACAATATTTTTTGTTTTTCTATTTGTTTTTGAGTAAATATAAAATATAAATTGAAAATCAGGAAAAAAGAAGATTGTTTTTAAATTTCAAATCAACGCAAATGAATAACTAAGAAACAATCGTCTTTTTCCCTGATCATCCATGAATTTTTCGTTTCAATTTATATGTTTTATTAAGCATTGGAGCTTTTTTAACCATTATCCATTTATATTTTTCAAAAAAACAAAAAAAACGAAAAAAAAAATTTTTTCCACGAACACATAATTTCATTCGGATTTCACATTAAATTCTCAAATTTCGTAAGAAATTATTCCCTGTTCCAAAATCCACTCCAAAAAAATTCACAAACAACTTTTACATGTTGCACTTACGTTTTTTCCTTATGGCATCCAAATCAGAAAGAAATATTGACACATTGTAACTCACACTGTCAATTTGACAGTTCAGTTCCGCCCCAAGCGTTAAAAAAGTAAGCGACATTATGTCTGGTTCAAAAGAACGCTGTACCCGTTGCCAGTGCTCCGAATTACAACCAAACTTTACGAAACCCATTTTCAATACTTACTTAACAATGTGCGTAAGTTTGGTTTAATTCGGTGCAAAGACACGGCGGGACCACGTTTTTGCATATATTTCGAGACCCTAGTCACGGAGCGGCATGAAAAATACTCTGGGCTAAATCATTCACCAACAGCTTCCATTTGATACCCATATTGTACATACACATCCGAAGGTTACCCGGGTCCACGTTTTGACCTATATCTCGAGCCCTATTTCCAAAATAAAATATAATCCATGGTACTCGTGGATGATGTAGCTTTCGAATGGTGAAAGAATTTTTAAAATCGGTCCAGTAGTTTTTGAGCCTATTCATTACAACCAAACAAACAAACAAACAAAGTTTTCCTCTTTATAATATTAGTGTAGATGAAAAGCAGGTGTGATTATTGTCGAATTCATTCGATTTCAAATACTAAAATAGTTAAGAGTTTCACTGAGATACCGAATCGCATTCATCATTTGATCTTATCACACAAACAAACAGCTTCGTTCTCCACACATATTGCTTAACAACTCACGTCCATCGCCTTCTAGAGAAGCGCAAATGCAAGAAGGATGAATTCAATAAAATGAAATGAAAAAAATGTGTCTCACCAATTGTAAGGAAATGGCAATCGCTCCACTTAAGGAGACAAGGAATTTCAAAATATCAATTTTTTGTTTTTTCGATATTTTGAAAGTATAGGCTTTTAAGAATATACTGAGCAATTTTCATGCGGAAATTCCCAATATTATAGCTTCTACAGCCCATTAACTAGGTAGAGAGCGATCCGCGCGCTCCTGTACCTCAAACTTTAAACTCATTTATCACGGAACGACTTTTTTCGGCCTGGTGTTGTCAAAAAAAAAAATATTCAACCGAATCGTGTGAAATTTTAAAATGTTATGCACAACTTCAATGGCTATCGCCCGTACTAGAATCATATTATTATTTCAATAATTTCGCATTTTTTTTTATTAAAAAACTGAAAAAAACCCGATTTTTAGAGTGTCAAATTCAAAAACGCGTCATTTCGTCAATTTTTTTATATTTTTTATTCTAGTACGGAACAAAGCTACAGTCACTCTGATTAATAATTTTTTTGGTTTTTGTGATTCAGATAAATAGAAGAGCCAAAATGGACAACATCGTCCAGGTCCAATTTTTTGAGAGCGTCAACTTCAGGCCCATTTTTTATATTATTTTCATTTTTGTACAGGGTGTTACCTATTCAAAACAACATAACTTTTTTGTGTGAAACTAGTTTTTATTGATTTCAAAGACAAAATTGTTCAAAAATGATTACAATTTTAAGATATATTCACTTTAGCTCGATATGACCACCTTTTGCCTTGACTATAGCCTTCAAACGGTGAAAAAATGAGTTGCACGCTGCACGAATGTGATCTTCAGGTATTTTGGCCCATTCTCGTATAATCGCTTTTTTCAGCGCATCCATACTGGCATATTTTTAAGTCCTCATCTTGCTCCCCAAAATGGACTAGGTGGAACAGTCCATCGGATTTGCGTCTGGCGAACTCGAAAGCCATTGTGTGGACGAAATGAAGTGTGGAACATGATTTTTTACCATTCTTGGTTCACACGAGCTTTATGAGACGGTGCCGAGCCCTGTTGGAACGTGCATGGTTACGACCGAAAGGTTTGCGTGTCCACGGCTCTAAAGCAGCTTCTGAAACATTTTCCCGATAATAAGTCGCATTCTCTTTGACACCAGGCTCCATCAGCGATCACTGCGGCCCAAACCATTACTTGCGATGGGAAATTACTTCGAGTGACCATACGTAGGCTCAAATTCTCGTATGAGCGTTCGGTCAAGTAAACACGATCGTTTTGAGTGTTTATGAACTGCTCTGTCGCACCGAACTTTTTTTTGCTGGGGTGAAAGATCGTGTGTTTGTTGTCTTGTAAGCCTTGACCTTGAGCTCATTTTTCAATATGCGTCGAATGCTGTCTTCTGATATTTTCAGTTCTTTGGCCATTATTCTTCCACTTCGACGTGGATTTCGTTCAAGTCGAGCCTTCACTTTTCGAACCATTTCTGGCGTTGTTGCGGTTTCTTTGGTCCACCTCCGCAGCGTTTTGCAATGCTACCAGTATCATTGTAACGTTTTATAGTCCGATACACAAACATGTTATTCACTTTGAGGTGACTCAGCTCACGAACAATGGCAGGTTGTGATTTTCCAGCCAAATATTGCACTATTTCGTTTGAACTCTATCACAGAAAAAAAAATTCTACAAAACTGAGACGCAAATGCTTTTGATGGCTTGCAAACAATATATTGAACTGTCATTAGAACAATTTTGACGTTGATGTCATGAGCTGTTTTACAGATACAAGCAGTGTGAAGTTGGTAACACTTCATATCATTCACCCTGTATATAAAAAAATTCTTGAAAATACCCCAAATTTTCGAGCTCTACACCCCCGGTACCCCTTAAGGGAATATTTCATGAGCATATCTTTGAATTATGCCTCTTATTTCACTTAAATATTGGAAGCTACCTTGAGATAGTGCGCACTTCGACCCTTAACCATTGTAACTCTGCGAAAAGGTTGACAACCCTTGCATAATGCGCTGGAGCTCAGCTACATGAAGGGTAGTTATGAAAGTACTGCAGGGCTTCCGGAGCAAATTAAGGTAATACTAAAAAAAATTACAAAAAATCTGATAGAGGCCGTCATCGGATACTGGATCATGACCAAGGCGATTTCAAACCAAAAGGACTTCCCAATAGCTGCAAAGGAAATAATAAATACAGTTATAGTTCATCATAAATTTTTGACATATCATATAAATTTATATCAATTAGAGAACAATCTGCTGCTAAGTTTTTTTCAAAATAATTTACATTTTAGGGATTATTTTTCTTTTCCCATTTGCAATTTCCTTTATTTGACTTTAAAAAGATTATTTCTAGCTTATGACAAAAACCAGTTTAAATATATTCAGCGTTTACATAGGAGACCGCAAATGTACTTTAAGAAAAATGGCAAGATTTACAACAAAGAAGACGTATTAAAGAGGCACAGATCTATACCCGATGTGGTAGAATGCACTATGGCTTACTATAATTTTATATATCAAATAAATAGAATTTGATGAGGCTAATGGTTTTGAGGAATTGAAATTTTGGGATTTCATGTTGGGAGTTTTTTTTTTTTAATAGGGATTCTCTATCCAGGGATTCAGTGTATCTTCCGTCAAAAACAGTACTTTTATCATTTATCCTGAAATAGTTCTCATTTTCTAATCAGAGCAGATAAATTCAAGATGACGCAAAATTAATCAGCCTACCGGAAGATTTATAATTTTTGCAAATGATGATGTACGTCAATCATATTTGAAACTTGTCGAATAAACAGCTGCAGTATAAAAACAGACAAGCAATGGAGCGCGTTAATATCAAAATAAAGATTTTTATCACTCAAAATCATTTTTTTTTTATTTATTTTTTATTAGTTATTCAAATATAAACAAATTGGATGAATAATTTTGTGAAACCATGTACTTCACATCCCGTTGGACGTCATACCCATTAACTATGCAGTGGCATAAATGGTATTTGACGGACAAACGAAGCGTAAGAAAAATCGATGGAGTATTACCATTTTGTTGCTACTTCAGATGTCCTCAAGAGAGCATCTCAGGACCTCTTCTTTTTGTTATTTTTATGCTTATGTTTTCTCTTTCCTAACTCCTTGCTCTTCGCGGATGATTTAAAAATTTTCTCATCTGTTAAAGTCTCAGTCGATGCTCAGAAGCTTCAACTCGACTTAAACACTCTTCATAAATGGTTCATGAGATCGCGGTTGTCTTTAAATATTAAAAAATGTTTTCATTTTCTAGGCATCAATACATTTTTAACACATCCTACATCATTTCTTATAATGCACTACAAAGTCTAACAGAGATTAGGGCTGCTGGAGTTTTACTCGTTATGAGCTTTTTTTCCTTCAGTGGGCACATTAATTTATTATTTCAAAATCGTAGTCGCTTTTAGGATTCATTTTGATTTTAGGCCCTGTTCCATCCTACAATTCCGAGCTAAAGCTAGTTAATTTACAATAGAATCTCCAGAAAAGGGAAAGACAGTCCTTTCACTTTCGTTTATATTCCGTGTTGCTATTGGCATCGTCGACTGTCCAGTTCTACTTGAGCGGACAATGTTTCACAAAGAAATCTTCGCAATTTTAACTATTACTTTTAATACTAAATTTACGAGTAATGCACCCATTGCTCGCGCACTCAGAGACTTTAGTTCATCATCCAATTTCAGAATGTTTAATTTCGCTTTATCTAACTCTAATTTTCTAACCATTTTAAATTTAGTTATTGAATATTGAATTTGACTTGTTTTTCTTTAGATTTTTGTCCAGTCTGCAAGGTAATTTGTACTATAGATTTTTTTATATCCTTATTCAATCTGCTCGGGATCTTAGGTCCTCGACAAGACTCTTGCATCATAAACAGTTCTGGGCTATTGTTTTTGTGCCGTCACCTATGATGTCAGCAGCTGCTGGCTCGCGCAACGTCGTCCTTCGCCAAGTGGTCTTTGGCCGACAGCGACCTCTGCTCCCATGCGGGTTCGAGACCAGTGGCTATTCCCGTGATGCTATTTGATAGTTTTCTAAGCGTGCGACCTATCCAACGCCACTTTCTCCTCTATCGTTGATCCCCACTCCTCTTTCATTGATCTCCACAGCATGTCGTCCTTGATGATGTTCGGTCAGAATATTCTACAAATGATGGAGAGACATTTGTTGACGAAAGATTGTAGCCTCTGTGTGACTGTATTACAGACCACCCATGTTTCAGTTCGCACAACAATACTGAGTTCACACATGAGCTGAATTTTCGCAGTTTAGTGCGCCTGGAGATTTGCGAACTCGCCCATACTGAATGCATTGACGCGATCGCCGTCCTTGCTTTGTTTAGCCTACACTTGACATCTTCATCTGCTGCACCATCTGCCGTGATGATGCAGCCGAGGTAGCAAAAGCTTTCGACAAATTCCACCGGGCATCCGTCAACCATTATAGGCCTTGCTTTATTGTGGTTGATTCTCATAGCCTTTGTCTTGGCGAAGTTCCCCTCCAGTCCGACAGTGCGTGCCAATATAACTAGTCTGTTCGCCTTCGCTTGCATGTCAGTGAGTTTGTAAGAAAGGAGGCAGATGTCATCGGTAAAGTCCAGGACCTCAAGATGTCTGGTGAATCTCCATACGATGCCTCCTTTGTGCAGAGTTAATTGACTCATAACGCCATTTAGGGCGATGGCGAAGAGAAGGGGCGACAAGGCGACAACCTTGGTGAATGGTTCACTGATGTTGCCACTGTGCAGCACTGCCAGTTCGGGGTTCTCGTAAACGGCTCTGATCGGCCGGATTATCTTAGCGGGAGCTCCCTTTCTACCCAACGCCAGCCATATTAAGTCGCGTTTAATTGTGTCGAATGTAAAGTCGCGTGTAAAGTGAGGATTAAAGTAAAATAAATAAATAAACTAATTTTTTTTTAAGTGAAACTTCTTAGGCGTCGAAAGACGAGCGAGAATGG
>JAYXIM010047360.1:0-18482 GCA_037575425.1 Anastrepha fraterculus | reverse complement strand
AAAACTTGCGCCTGAGCCAGCACTACCTGGACAACCGCTTATTTTTCTAGATTTTTACATCAAATACTTTTCTGGGAAAACAGTAACCGTCTATTATTTTGAATGAATCCCCCATGCCACTGATCGTCGACCTCAACGAAAAATTGAACAAACAAGCTATATTTTCTTTACAAATCTATATCCAGTATTGCTTGTCTTCTGCTAAGTAATCGCTTGTCAGCTGAAAAATTCTTTGAGTTAAGTGCCGAAACAACCTAAAAATGCACGACAATAGCAATTAAGGTAATTTCAGTGTATGTAAAACTGTAAGATAACGAACCAATTGCATATACTTATAATCAACAATAAGATATGCTTTCAAAACATCGCCAACCCGAGTGTGTATCTATTTCAAGTACACACCCAAAACCCCGAAAATTCAACAATATATTTGGAACGAAAAATTACCCTTAATGAATGTAATCAACCTCGCGATGGGGATTTAAATATAACAAATTAAATTGTCGGCAATTGAAACGAATAACCAGGGATAAATACCCAAATAGTGTGCTGGTGGACCATGTACCACGCTTAAGTAATGCATCTAAAATCAAAGTGAATTATGTTGAATATGAGTTCTCAAGTTCGTGGCATAGGATGCGTATGGCGACGTATACAGGTAAGAAAAAACTATATAGTTTCAAACAGTATTTCAAAACCATGCTTACATATGTATACATTCTTTTAAAAATGTTTTTTTTTTTGTTTTTTGTATTTCTTTCTTGTATTGGTGTGAATAGTACGACTTGAAAGCAGAGGCGCTCGCCTAATTGTTGGATATACTCTATATGCCGGTTGAATTCGGATAAGTTGATAAATATTAAGAAACTATTGTACATATTATATATGTCATGGAAATTTTAATCCCGCCATTCCATTTCCCATATATATATATTTTTTAAAGTTTTTTTTACCACTCCTATCAGGAATGTAGGTTACAGTAGTTTTCCACACTTCGTACCTCATCTGGGGGAACGGTGCTGTTATCACCCAAAAAATACATATGCCGATGCCGCAATAACGTCTCTGAGGATCCCGTCCACCAGCAGTTGCGCCTGAATCGCAACCAGATCCCGGTTTAAAAACTTTAATGCAAAAATAGTTAATGTTTCTATTTAACACTACGGCTGCTTTAGATCACTCTTACGGGAGATCCCAAATCATTTTATTGTTGTTGTTCTCGAGGCGCCTTACCTGATTTCTGTAGGCAAACAGCTCTTTCGCCAGTATTAAGCCTAGATTTCCCGAGACAGGCCATGTAAATTGATCTGGGCTACTGTCACGGTTCGTGGTGCCAGAATCTCCCTGCAGAAGTTCTTACATCAGACGTCCCAGTAACTTGCCTTGGTTGGGATGATGCAGTAACTTGCCTGGATTTTGTTGGTCTAGTGACTTGGCAGCGTTTCCTATCAGGAGGGACTTCTACCATGGTTGGTACGATGGCCTTAAGGACCGTTTTGACAAACGGATCGCTACTCATATCGGAACCATTTGATCCGGCTGGGCTCTATGGTTTCAGTTGGAGGCCCATCCTTTTCACATTTTAGATTAAGTCGGTGCTCTGGCGCGAACGCCCCACGCCCATGTTCCTAAGCCACTGTTCTGAGCCTTCAGCAGCCCGACTGCATATTCCGCGGCAGGTATGGTATACAGTGAAATTATGCAGAGGGTGCCACGCCTGCCAACCACTCCGAGGTTTTTCATCCTTGCAAGATGCCAGCAAAAGACCCGACCTGAAGTAAATCCCGCAAAAGACCACCGGGTGGGTCCATCCTTTAAAGACATCCCTTATAGCAGAGTAAGGTCTTCTTGCTTGGTAATTCTTGGGTAGCACTGCCAAACGGCTACCTTTGAGAGCATCCAAATAGCTTGTCTGTTGTTAGTTATTACCCAGCGGGGTTGCCGCGGGAGGAAAACCGTGCCGCTCACTGGGCCACACTGAATGAGGCGGAGGATGCGCTCGCTGCCTCTGAACGCTGGTCGTCAGTGAGATGATTTGCCGCTTCTCCGCTCTGCAGCGGGTGCGGGTACAGGGTCAACTGCAAGTTTCCCGCTTCCTTGTTCAAGTTCATCATCCTCACGGGCGTGTTCCTCAATGAGCGACAATTCCACTTCTAAGAGATCGCGAGGTGAATTTTGCCCAGCTTTTAATGGTGCCCTTTTCGTTGTTTTTGTTTGTTGTTGTTTTTATATTTGTTTACATTTATCATCCAGTGTTCCTTGTGTCAATTCGGCTTGGTGTCGAGGAAGTGCCGTTATAATACTGCCGAAATTACCTCCTGACTGCAAATCATTACTCTGGATTAGGAGGTGACAGGTCTTAGTCATCGTTCTCAAGCGGTACCGGACAACAGGGTGAGTTGTCATCTGAACGATAATTCCACAGGTGGGCCATATAGCGTTTGCTGTTTGAACCACTTATGTTTTTGAGAATGGTAACACAAATGACATGTCAAATGTGTTCATAATTTACTTAAAGGTTTGACATTTACGAAATGGGACGCTATAAGCTTGAACAAAATTGGGAAATATTGAAAAGCTATTTCCAAAGTGGTGAGTCTTCTACTCAAACTGTGAGAAACGAAAAATCATATTTTCTGATGAAGCTCATTTTCACATCGGGGGGCTATGTCAATAAGCAAAATTGTCGGATTTGGGGCCCAGAAAATCCACACGTTACTGTAGAGAAGCAAATGCATCCACAACGAGTCACTGTTTGGTGCGGTTTTTGGTCTGGCGGCATTATCTGGCCATTTTTTTTCGAAAATGAGCGAGGAACCGGGGTTACAGTAAATGCCGAGCATTACCGTGACATGTTCAACGAGTGTTTGTTTCCAAAAATTGAAGAGGATGACATGGACGACATTTGGTTTCAACAGGACGGTGCAGCTTGTCACACTGCCAAAGTTACACTCGAATTTTTCGCTACCTTTTTTGAAAACCGAATAATCAGCCGAAATTCCGATATCAATTGGCCGCCTCGGAGCTGTGATTTAAGCCCGCTGGACTATTTTTTGTGGGGAGCTGTTAAGGACAAATGCTATGCGAACCATTCAGAGACGATTGATGCTTTAAAACACGAAATCGAAGTTGCCATTCATGCAATTGGAGCCCAAACAATCGAAAATGTGCTTAAAAATTGGGTTGATCGAATGGCCTACTGTAAAGCCAGCCGTGAAAGTCATTTGAACGATATTATATTTTATTCATAAATGACAATGTTCAATCCTCAAACTGAAAAAAAAAGTTTTAAAAAATATTGATTAGTTTTTTTTTTATAGCCGATTCAAAAAGCAAATTTTACATGACCCAATCAATACTAGTATGTAACCCCCGAAAATCGGGAGGGCTTTTTTCCCACGAAAAGTAAACAGCATATGTGACACTTTTATATATTAAAAGTTATGATAATGATTAGAAAAGTGTATATTTTTATTCATATGTAATATGTAGAACTTTTTAAAATTTTTTTCAGTTAAATCAGTAATTTTTTTTTTTAAATTACTTCATTATAAACTACATTCAACGTCAAGTTTTCGCTATTGCCCATTTGAACTCGTATATTTTCCCAGGATCTAACCCGGCTTAACGCAACATATTATTGGCCGTGAGCAAAGCAGTCCTCCTTTAAATGAAGCCCCACCCTTGATAATGTTTGCCCCTGGGCCTTATTTATTGTTATGGCGAAGGCTGTTATAATGGGAAATTGGCGGCGCTTCAACGTAAAAGGAAGTGTGGTTTCGCTCGGCTGCAAATTTATACGAGGCAATAGAAATCGCCTTCCCGCATAACACTTCCGCGTGCAAACAATTCGGATGCATTTGTTTTATGATAAGTCGTGTGCCATTCACCAATCCTTCTGCTGGGCTTAAATTGCGAATCAACATTATCACTGTTCCAATTTTCAATTGAAGCTTATGCGGCGGAGTTCCACTAAAATTGAGGGAGTGTAAACATTCCACAGGGAATCTTACCTGATCTTGTGAAACAATCGTATCAGCGCTGAGATATGTGCGCTCTTGCCCAGGTAGCATATTGACTATACTCGAGTTTATGATGGCACATTGATAATTTTTTGGACATAATATGACTCGGTCTTTTAAATTATCGATTTCTATTATTCCATTATTTGGTTGGAAAACCCAGTCAATGAGGTTTCCGTTTTTTAAAAGAATTTGATCAGGAATTTTTACTCTTGATGCATTGTCTTGCCCTTCGCCGTGTCCTATGCGCAAAAGAAAATTACAATAGTCGGGTTCTTGACTACGCATATTGATTGTGAGCTTAAATGATTTAAAAAATTTCCACAAAGAGCAACGCTTTTTAAACAATTACCAACTATTATAATTTGATTAATTTCCCGCAACGCCAATATTTCACTTTCTACTACATTATTATCTCTTACAAAATCTTCAATAAAATATTCTTTAAATGTTGTCCAAAGTTCAAGGGGCGAAGTAGGTTCTCCAAACACGCAAATCATGGCAAAAATACGTCTTAACTGTGAGGGCGTTTTGAAGGTAGAAACTTCTGTCAAAACAGCAACCCATTCCGAGTTATCCACTAATAGCTTTCGTTTGACGGCCGATTCCCAAAAAGAAGAGAGGAGCTCATTACCAACTGTCAATAAATCATTGTATGATTTAGGACCCTTTATGGAAAATAACAGTAAACGTAATGCAAATCGTTCTCGATCCTTTGGATCGACGGTATAAATTCTGCCTATTGCGTTGGCTAAATTTTTTCTTCTCTGCCACGAACGTGAATCTTGTTGCCAAGTGTAATGTTCAGAAATGTATTGGTAAGTCAATGTATTAGCAAAAGTATCTATTGTATTCAGCTTAAAATACGCAGTAAGTGTAGTGTCCCGGAATTCCGTAATCGCTTCTGCTATAATATCACTGTCTTCACGAAAGTAAATATTTTGTAAATTTCGAAGGTGTACCGCAAGAGGTTTTACTGTGTGTGATTTTTCCTGCATTGGAAATTCAAAAAGTCTCCAACACGCTTCTGGTGCGCTTACATACCTAGCATCTACAAAAGTCGTTATCTCATCAAAATTAATGCAGTTACTAACAGGTTGTTCAATGATCTGAATACTTGCCCAATCAAATCCTTTATAGATATATTTATGTAGGTGTTTAACACTTTTGATTGAAGAAAATATTTCAACATTGATGTGAGCGGCGTATTTTTTTGTTAAATATTTATTATATGGTACCATCCATCGATTATCTAATTCCATTTCGTTTTGATTGACTCGAACTAAAACTTTGCTCCCGTCATCGCGGCGATGATACTGGGGATACCCATTGACATCCTGCAAAGTAACTTCTTGCAATAGTCTTGGATATTTTTTTGTGCATTCTCCAGATTCAGACATGCAAGGCGGTGAAGGATTAAGTGGGCCACATGGGCCATGCACCACACATTTTAAAACAATTTCATGAAGTTCTGGCTCAGTTTCTTTATTCGGAATTTCAGCACAAACAGCCAAGTCTATAATAGAAGCATCAATAATGGCATCTGCATCATGAAGGGCAACCAAAATATGTCATGTGCATGCGGTAGACCTCTTTTTTGAAATTCTATTACGTATAGAAAATATTTCACCCTTCCAAATACATGCTTTTTTGAAATATCATTTAAAATATCTTTTAGTTTTTGCTTAAAAACTCGCGCTATTAACTCAGGACGCATTTGGGGTACTTGATACTGTCCAATGTTTTGAGTTATCTCAGGCCATTTTGGATTAGAGGTAAAAGTTATGAAAAGTGACGGCTTTACATGTTTTCTAACAATAGCCATGGCATCTTGGTAATGCATATTCATATTGCGAGGTGAGCCTGGAAAACTGGAAGGCAGGACGACAATGTGACCAGGGCGTGCATTTTCTAGTTCTGCTTGACGCATAACATAATCGTGTAAGCCAGCATATGTTTCAACTCGAAGCTGATGTTGATGATTATGCAGAAACACCCGTTGCCGACCAGTTTTCCCAAAACTTTTTCCCCCAATGCTTACTTTTCCCAAAGGCAAATGTTCCCAAATTTTTTCATCCAAACTGTTTTTCCCAAGACTTTTTTCCCAAATACATTTTTTTCCAAAGAGCAAAAAATTATTTATTAATGATATAAAAATTATAAAATGTGTAAAAATTCTTTAGAGGCTGATATTGTGTCCAAGGAGTCGAAATTTCGCTCCCTTTGTAATCTTCATATTGAGCCACTATACTTCTCATTCTCATCTTTGATTGTAACCATTTCTTTTTTGGAGCTGTTTTTTCTTTTTGTCCCAGGTCTAATTGTCTTAAAATTGTTTCTGTGTCACACTGCTCTTTCAGAAACTCTTGAAGAAAATAGTACAATGATGGATGGTTTTTTCCAACCATAAGTTGAAATCTGTTATGCCACCCCTCGCTTATATTGTTACTACGGTGTTGATTGTTAAGCGTAGCTTCGTACGTGTTCCATAAAACAGGCAAGAACCGTGGAGGAACAAACAACTGTCATTTTAGTTATCTACGTTGCCTAGCAACCTCATTAAAATTTTGAATGACATATTTTTCCCCCAAAACAAGTTTGGGAAAGATAGGATATTAATTGAATTGGGAAAATGGTTTAGGGAAAATTGGTGTGGGAGTTATTTTATTGGGAACAAAAGTTTTGGGAAAAATGGATTGGGAAAAGTGTACGGTAACCACACAAAAACACCAACCTTGCACCCTCTATTCTAACGTACTGATCAACTAAATATTGTTGCCAAAGTTTACTTGAAGCATGAAGTAAGCTGAAACCTTCTCGAATCGCCATTCGATATGCAACGAATTGCAACTGTGTGACCCTGAATATGCGACTTGTTCTGTATTCTTGCTCATGTGGTAGTGCTTCGTCGTATCTTGGCTCACCATAGGGAAATAAAAGAGGGTAAACCAAGGGATCGCATAATCTATGTAAAGTTGAAATCGTGGTGCAATACTGTGCTTCTGAGCTGTGAGAAAATACTCTTAAGGGGGGAAGCTGGTCTAGAATTTTGAAAAAATCGAAAAAAATTTTTTCGAAATTTTGACAATACATTCGAAATACCTTTCTCCGGAGACGTACGTAGGATTTTTTATTTATATTACATAGTTTTTTTTTAATCAACAATTTTATGTCGTTCTTTATAGTGAAAATTGTAACTTTTTGTTTAAACGTGCACCATTTCGCGAAAAAACAAAATATCGAAAAAATCCTACGTACGTCTCTTTCTGTTGTTATATAGAAACTAAAAAAATTTTATTTTTTGATCCAGGACAAAAATTAAGGAGTTTACGTCTTCGGCAATGGACCCACTAGAAAAAAGGCCCCTTAGGAGAACTGCTGGACAGCGGCCATTTTGAAATTAATTCAGACGAAAAATTTTGTATTTGTACCATGAAAGCTATATTATTAAACCTATTTCACAGATTTTGATTGATTCCTTTGTTTAGTCAAAATAAATTCATAAAATATGCCCATTTTTTGCGCTCTAGACCAGCTCCCCCCCTTAAATCACGCCTTGCCGGTGGCTCACCATCCTCAGTTGTGAAAACTGCTGCAATTTCTGAGAAGTTAGGCGAATTGTAACGCCGATTCGCATGACTACTGAAGAAAATCATGCTCACTTTGTGGGGAACTCGATTTTCCTGTCGTGACCTATGTTCCTCCTCGCGTTCAACTTGTGCCATAAATTTATACTGACGGGCTGAGGGATTCACGGTTGATATCATCAAAATTAGTGTAGGCATGTCATCAAGGAACTATCGCAATTTGCATTCCTTTGTAGTCGAATGTCAGTGGTTGGATCAGTATCAAGTATATAAAGCTGTGCGTATAATGAGTTTGAATCATTATTAGTATGAAGAGGACCCACTCGATGGTAAATTGATCCATGTATCCGAAAACTATAAGGGCCACGTCCTGGTGGCTCTACAATTTTAGCTTCAAAAGATACAAAAGCGAATGAGCTATTTATTTGTCTTATATTCTCTAAATAATGGGACCGGAAACAGTTCAAATTATTTTCAAAAACCCTTTCCAAAAAATCAGGTACGCGAGGTATCGGTATATGCACTTTCCCACCGTGACAGCATGTAAGGAATTGATTTCTTCAAGTTTACCAAAGTTTTTCAATAATGGGAAATTACCTTTTCACATTTAAAGTGTTTAGCATTGCAATGCAAACTTATACTGGTTAAACCACCAGGCGTGCTATATTCTGCATTAAAAGCTGGATCTGGAGATGTAAGTTTTCAACAAAAACCGATTTAAGCGCACAACCACTTTGTTAAAACACTATCTTATTTCAAGGATAGACATGTACTCTTTTCTAATACGACACATCGCGTGCCAAATGCCAAAAGGGTGTATACAATTTTTTTTTCACAGATCTTTACGTTTTAAAAAATTTTAAGAAGAATGGTAAAAAAAATTTCAAAGTTCATATTCATATATGATTTGATAATGGCTGCATACATAAAAATATACATGTACTTACATAGAATTCAATACAAAGAAAAACAGAAACACTTAAAAATGTATATCTGTGTCAAAACGTTCCTTGATTTGATGGGTTATAGTATTCCTTTAAATGGCGTTGGGCATCGTCTATTACTATAAAATTTGTCTGAGAATAGCCCAAATACAGTTTACCTTTGAAATAGTATCAAATAAATAACTAATTTGTCTCTCTCTCCTCATTTTTTAAAACTATTTAAAATTTTGAGTTTTGCAAAAAGGATCAAACGCACACAAAATTTTTAAATACAACATACGTTTATATATTGTAGTTGAATTGTACCATATATGAACGAAAACAAAAGTGGATGCTTCTACCAATCATATCCAATACGTGACGTTTCAAACATTTATCACTTACTTACCTGCTCTATTCCTCCACTTAAAGTAGGAACTCTTCTACGAACTCTTCTTGGGCGTCTTCTAGGCATATTTTAAAATTAAATATGGATGTACTTTTTTCTTAAAATAAATTCTATTTTGCGTCTGTCCAAAACTCTTTCTAATTTGCACTGTTACCGTTGTTTTAAGTGAATTGACAAATTTCAAGTCAATTGTCAATTCATACCAATTATTGGCATCACAATAAAATTTTGAAAAAAATTCGCAGCACCCGTTGGGACTATGTTTATGAATACATATTTATTAGTAAAGAGAACAAAACAAAACAATTATTGAGAATCCAAATGTACATTTATAAGTGCTCTTGTATGTGTCGTAATCCCGCTCACAAAATTAATTTTACTCTTTGCATAGACATGCTGTGATCAATATGAAAATGTTAATAACTTTACATACGAATATCTCATTAATAACTGACCAAATTTAATTTTTATGATTTTTTCAAACATACTCGTCAAATCTTTTCTTTTGATATACATATATTTCATATCTGTATATATTGTAGTTTAGTCAGAATAAGCGCCATGTTTTAAAATAATACTATAGAAGATAGAAGAAGATAATGGAGCAAAGTGCATGTTTTGGCCAAAAACAAATTAAAGAGTTCTTTGCCCATACAATGCTGTGCTCATTAGATAGAGAGCTAAACAAAGCAAACGTACTCATATACGAGTATATGCGTATATTTGTGTGTCATTCCGCCTTGCATAGACATCTGTTATCAATATGAAAATTTTGATAACTTTACACGCAAATATTTCATGAACAAATTAACCAATTTTAATTTTTATAATTTTCCGGAAATATGCTCGTCAAAACCTTTCTTTTGATATATATGAATTTCATATCTCTACATATTGTAGTTTAGTCAGAATAAGCGCCATGTTTTAAAATAATACTATAGATAAGCAAACAAACACTTCGGCAATGAGAAGTTTGTCAAGAAAAGCGTATGCCACACAAAGGCAAAATTGGCATCTGTTAGAAAACATTAAGCCGTACATATGTATATCAGAAAGCGGAACATACTGTTGGCCTCAACATGTTGTAAGGAGTAAGTTCGCGGACAACATTGCATAAATAATGACTTTTGACATGGAAAATAAATTAAATTTTTCGACTTCAATGGAAAAAAATGGCACTCTTTATTTATCTTTCAGGCATGTTCTGAAAATCGCGCGATTTCAATTCGGATCCGAAATGGCAATTCGTACGATTTTGTTTTGGGTGTTCTGTAATTCGTCCGATTTCATTTAAATTCGAATTTAAGTTCGAAACAGCTGATTTCTCTTTGACAACTAAACAAACCAAATGACAAAAGAAATCGTTGGCATAAAATACGAAATAATTTCAAAATAAACGGATTTAATTAAAAAATGATCATGTTTTTTATGGCAGCTTATGTGTTAAACGAACAGGAGCAAGATTACCAAAGTAGAATAGATAGGCGGCGTTTAAGAGACCATTCGAATCCTCTCAGCGCACCGAAATCTACGTAAGATTAGAAATGGTTATACTTTGTTGCATTCATTAAGTTTTTCTACTTTAGATTTGTTTCCAACTATCGCCTAAACAAGTAAGCTTTTTGAGAAGTGCTCAATGAAGTAAAACCTTTCGTCAAAGAAACGTCCATACCTATTTTACTAAAGCTGTCAGAAAGTCTTAGGTTTTTCGCAGAAGTTTCCTATCAACGTTCCGGATACAGATATTGCTATGGGTGGACGCACAGTTTCAAAAATATTATCCGAAATGATCAATGCTTTGGAAAATGTTCTGTGTCCTAAGTGGATTAAGCTGAAAATGTCTGAAAAGGATTCTAGAAAATCAAAACTTCATTTTGTAGAAAAACTCGGTATTCCACGAGTAATAGGGTTGATTGTAAGAATGAATTTAAATGTTTGTAAAATTTAAAATTTACTGCCTTTATTTTACAGATTTTGATTTTGATATGATAATAAGAGCAGTAGATGCAACTCGGCCTGGTGCAAGCCATGACGCTTTTGTATTTAGTATGAGCAGTGCAAAACACTATTACCTATCGCAGTATGAAGCTGGTTATCGAGGGTCTTGGCTACTGGGAGATTCTGGTTTTGGTATAGAGCCATTTCTACTGACTCCATATAGAAACCCAGACCCAAGATCAGCAGAACACAGATTTAACCAGCAGCATGCAAAAACACGTAACATCGTTGAGCGTGTTATATGAGTATTAAAAAGTCGGTTTCGTTGTTTGAAAACTACCCTGCCATATACGCCGCAAAGGTAGTGAAGATAATAAATGTTTGTTGCGCACAACATAACATATGTAGGAGTAATCAAATAGATGACATTGAAACAGAAAGCGTATTAGAAAACAATCCAATTGATGAGGAAATTGCTGAAAATGAGGAAAACAGTAGTTTATATAGTGTTGGCAGAAATATATGAGACTCTATTGTTAGAAATTTAATATTATGAAACATAAAATTTATTCATATTAAAAGTAAATATATACATAACAGTTATATTTATTTTTTAATCTCTATCTCAAGCATTTTAATTTTAATTTTAACTGTTTCATGTAGCCACTGCTCCATTTTGAGGTAATGTCTTTGCTTTTGCTTTATACTTTGAGTCTTCAAGCGATTTTGCTCTGACAGCAATTCATTTTGTTTCTCAACAGCACGACAAAGTCGTCGAATCTCTTCCCTTTCATCTTCCTGCGATTTTGCAATCTTGTGTTGGTTTTCGCAAAAATGTTATCTAAAGTGGTGGATATTTTCTCCATACAAGTAGATTGCGTTGCCATACACGCTGAAGGTTGTCCTGCGTTGACACTCGTGGCCTTTTTGCAGCTCTGGGGGTAGCCACCGCTTCCCTACTTGTTTGGGACGTTTTTCCTCAGGTTTGATAGCGCTATTATTTTCTTCTGTCCCAAAGCTTCTAGAATGATTTATGCCCTCAACGGCTGCAAAAATTCCACAAGTTCTTGCAACACATTCTTCGTTGCTCGTCAGTACATGCTTATTAAAGGGTCCACCTCTTGTTGCCCTCGATTCTAGATTGTTATGGGCAACCTTTTTCCGAATGCACCCCTTCCAGTCAGACCATATCTTGAAAAAAGACAACTCAAAAATATTTATTTTAATATTTGACTAAATACTTACTTTTTTCCATCCATTAACATCTTTTTGGGGCGGCCCTTCTGCGTTTAGCAGCGTCTTTAGCTCTTTCCACTTTTTCTCAACGGCAACTCTGTCGCCCTTCGAAAAATTCTTCGCCAAATCTGGATGAGATTCCATAAACTCGACTAAAATTAGGTCTTCCTTGGAGTTCTTGTGTTTTCCCCTAAAAGTTTTAAATATTTTAAATAAACACTTTTATTTACATAAATATATGCAGTTATTTTGAGTAAATACTCACATTTTGATAAATTTATTTCAACAAACAGTTTATAAGAATGCCACAAACCGCTAACGTTTAAGTTGCCGAAAATTTACCTGGAAAATTTTAACGATTTCGATTTCCAGAACAGGGTGACAAAACGATTTGCTGATGTTCGAAAAAAAACGAAAACGAAACGATTTACAGGAAATGTCAAACGATTTGAAAACGGAAAATGCGAAAATAATAACATGCCTGTTTCCCTTCTTTTTTGTACTGATGCATATTTATTCACTGTATTTAAATACAATTAATAAAAACAACTTAAAATTCTTCGAAAAACAAGAATTAAAGCAACAAAACAAATAACTCACTATTTCGACTCTGTCAATAAACTGTATCATTCAGTGAAAATGTTTACTTTATTCGGACTTCAATTTAAATACTGAGTTAAAACCATTACCACTTACGCGATTTTGGCAGAGTTTAACAAAGCGCGCCCTTCGTTTCTTTCTCGAGCTAACCGGCGACAGTTGGAAACATCAAGTGAAGCCAAGCCAAGCTCTTCCTCTGCTACCACCAGCTGGTACCGCATCGAATACTTTCAGAGCCGGAGCGTTTGTATCCCGTTGGACGACATGAACGAGCCAGCGTAGCCGCTGGATCTTTATGCGCTATGTCTACGTCGTCGTAAGGCCATCGCCTGCAAAAGTCGAAAAATCTTCGCAGAATCTTTCTCTCAAACACTCGAAACTGACGCCTTATCGGATGTTTTTATCGTCTACACTTCTGCGCCATACGTTAGGGCGGCATGATGTGAGCTTTATAGTGTTAGGTTTGTTCGTCGAAAGAGGACTTCACTACTCAATTGCCTTCTTAGACCAAAGTAGCACTTGTCGGCAAGAAAGATTCTATGTTGGATTTCAAGGCTGACATTATTTTCGGTGTTAATGCAGGTTCCTTAGCAGATTCTTTATCCGCGTTATCGCTATTCTCACCTCGTTATGGTCAGTCACCAGAGCGTCGTCTTTGTTTTTACAGGAAATGCCCCTTCTGTAAGCCGCGGAATTTTCTCGTAAAATTTACGGGCATCGTTCCAATTGGCTAGGATCTCAAGCTCCTCGGTAGCGATCCGACATGGCTCGCATTGCCCTCGATCGCAGCGTGGGTCTATAGACAGTATCCTTTCTTTCTGTGGCAGCATTACATTCCTCGTCGTGCCAACTGTTTTTCGTGCTCGTCGAAATCCGATTTCTTTGGCGGTGGTACGTAAAGAACGGAAATGTTGCTCCATTGCTCGTGCATGCCGGGTTGTTGGGCAATACTCTCTGAGAGCAGGAGTGAGCGTCGAGTGGTGAATCTTCTGGCTGTCTGTTGTGATTGCAGCTTTCCGATGTCGAACATTCTTTGCGTAATTAAATGTACGTGTTTTGCTGCACAGAGGCGTGTGCGTAATTTGGCTTAAACAAGATAATGATCCTAGTTGCTGTTGGGTATTCGGATCTTAGGTACATCTAAAACACTAGAAGCGTGTCTTCCATCTATCACAACATTATCGATTTGGTGTCGAGTTTTTCGATCAGGAGACAGCCGTGTAGCTTGGTGTATCTTCTTATAGTCAGCCGGATATTTCGTTTGTTTTTCCCCTCCTTGCCCTCCCTGGTGTTGAAGTCGCCAAGCACGGTTTTATGTGGTAACGGAGACAGTGCTCATAGGAACGTCCAGGCGCTCACAGACGAAATCTTTGGTTCGATCGTCCTTCTCTTCCGTCGGGGCGTGGACTTGGCCCAATGGTTTTCTTGCCTTGCCTCATCTCCATTGCCTTGCTCCACCGCATCTCTTGAATGGCAGTGCTGATAGCCTTTACTCTCATAAGGTATCAACCAGCCGGGCAGAGGCAGCTTCCCCATTCCTTGTGCATGCGCTCATGGCAACCCATCGCATTCTTCTATTTCTCATTCCCACATTCGCAATTACAAGTGTGAAATTTATTCTATTGTATTTTATTTCTGGATTGTTCAAGAGCGCACAGGCGCCGCATATAAAACAAAATGTACTATAAGTTATTTATTTCTTTGTACATATTGAAATTTTAAAACTTGTAATAATTGTATTAAAAAAAGATTTCAGGTACTATTCGAAAGGAAGACTCAAATATTGATGTCATCTCGCTAAAATTCGTCCGTATAGTCATACAATATAGGACCCCTTACCCATATAATAAACCATTCCTTGACTAGTTCATGTTTCCCAGCAGTATGGAAAAAGGCTATAGGTTTTCCAGTCGCAAAAAAGACAAATGCTATTTATGCTGGTGACTATAGACCTATCAGCATATTGCCCACATTTTCCAAAGTTTGCGAAAACTTGATAGCGACGCAAATTTCACCATTTGTACAGGACAATCGTCTACTTTCTCCACTACAATCTCCAATTTTCTTCATGTCAAAGTCATATGTCTTACCTGTATGTAATAGTGTAGTGCATGTTGACAATATCCCTAAATTGTGGATAGGTACTACTTCCCTTACCTTTATAGATAAGGCAAAAAATGTGTGGTTTATTCTTAACACAAAACTTACCTGGGCTGACCATATAAAATGGGGTTGTTGGGAATATTTATGCTACATATTTATCATATACTAGCTGTTACCCGCGGCTTCGCTCGCGTTGAAGCCCTTAAATAAATATCAAAGATCATTACATTTCAATAGGACTAAATCAATGTGATTTAGTGTTTAAAAATTACTACATACAATGAGTTTCAAAAACTTAAAATATGCTTTATTTAATTACAACAAAAAATGTTCAAATATATTTCACTGTAACAAAAATAATTAATTTAAAATTCTTATAATTCAAAAAGATATAATGGAGAGTATTAAACTAGGATATTTTTGTAGACTATATTATAAGTTTTTCCGTCTTTTGCAAATATGTGTAAATTCCGGGCATTAGACACTCGCGAGAATGCTACATATAGTTGACCGTGAGAGAAGCATGGCTTTTCTAAATGCACTCCCGCTACCTGTAATGTCTGCCCTTGTGCTTTGTGTATGGTAACAGCAAAGCTAAGCTTGACGGGAAACTGAACCCTTTTGAATTGGAATGGAAGGTCAGTGGGAAGAATTGGAATGCGAGGTATGATAACACTTTTTCCCTTACCCATACCTGTTAAAATAGTAGCACCAAGTATATTTTGCCCCAATTTTGTTATCCGAAGCCTTGTTCCATTACATAGCACAGGAGCATTTAGATTTCGCATAAGCATCACTGGTACATTCAATTTTAATTGAATTTGATGTGACGGTACACCCGACAGTTCAAGTGAGTTTAAAATTTCCATAGGATATGAAGTACTCAGTTCCGTATCCATAATTGTATCCATTGACAAATATTCCTTCATTTCTCCTTGCACCTCTTTTAAAATGTCAGTGTTGATCCTAGAAACTACTTAATTTTTTGGCGTTAATATTGCTCTTGCGCACAACCACTGATCACAACTCAAATTTTGTTGCAATTCCGGAAAACATGAGCGATGAGATCCACATCATTTTCTACCAAATTGCAAACCATCACCAATTTTCAACAACATTTCTGCATAAAGTCCCGAGTCCACGTCATTATGAAGATGAACTCTCATATTTGTTTTCAGGCTGAGTTTTTCAACTTTCGACCATAAGCATGATGATTTAATACATGCTTGAATTTCATCTGCTGGTGTCCCTCTCTGAATGACTGGGAGGGTTTGTCGGAAATTACCAGCCAATAAAACTACCATTCCTCCCATTATATCTGAACTATCTCGCAAGTCCTGGAGAGTCCGATTTAAAGCTTCTATTGTCTTCTTGTGAGACATTGTACTTTCATTCCACACTAAAAGCTTACATTCTCGCAGCATCCTACCTCGCGAACTATTTTTACTGAAATTACAGATGGGTGAATCTTCCTGTGCCAGATTTAATGGTAATTTTAAAACAGAATGTGCTGTACGGCCGCCGTTTAATAGCGTCGCGGCAATACCCGAAGAAGCTACAGCAACTGCTATTTGTTTATCTTTTCTGACGGACATTAATAATAGGTTAAGCAAGAACGTCTTTCCGGTTCCTCGTGGTGCGTCGAGAAAGAAGAGTCCACCATTGCCGGAGTCTATTTTACGTAAAACTTGGTGGAAAACAAGATTTTGCTCTGGAATTAATTGAGGGTCTAATTCTGTTACTTGATGTTGCAGTGCTATAAAATCATAATCTAGCTCTCGAGCAATTTCATTATTAAAGTCATCGGTATTGTTTCGTCGAGGGCTTTGCATTCCAAAATCATTTAATTTTTTCCAACCATTGTAAAAATCTTATTTTCGATTATAATTAGCGTTTCGTTGTAGATATCTTCATTGAAAGTCATATCTGTATGTACTCGCTGCAGTTGATGTAAAATATCTTCGGTCATGTATTCTTTGTACTTATCCCAAAGAGTTTGAGGATGAAGATAAAAGCGTAGCGTAAAGTTCCCTGATTTTATCTGGTGATCGACATTGTACCTCTTCCTCCATAGTTTCGTCCCAATGATTATCATTTTCTAACAATCGCCGAGATTCACATGCTTCTCTGTATGTTTGACATTCCTGACCATTGACAATTTTAAGTTCTGTAAAGCTAGTTGGACCTCTAACATGATGCAACAACATACGCAGACAAAATCATTCGAAATTTGTAACATATACAGTGTACAGACAAACTCGTTTGTTTGTCCGGCGGCAATGCTGAGAAAAACGTTATAACTCAACGAACTCCAAAAGTGTACTGTTTTATTTTGCATGTAGGCTTGCTTATATACATACACACATACTTAATTCTAAAGGTTCTAATTCTAATTTGGTCCCCTTTAATCACCTAATGTTCAAGGTTGGTCCTCTTTAATCACCTGATGTTCAAGGTTGCGGGAATGCAATGCAGGGGCGGATCAAATGATGCTGTCAATAGGGCACTCATAATATGACCAATCAAGTGCAGGGGCGGATCAAAGGATGCGGTCAAAAAGGGCGCATATAATGTGACCAAACATCCCGGGCCCGTTGAAATGTATTTCAAGCAGGTAGTACAGCTATTTTATGAACTGGTCGGCGTAAGATTCCTCTTGAAGTTTTAACATCGACGACTCTAATGCGATTATCACTGCCAGCAATGCACTTAATGATACGTCCCATAGTCCATCGCTGCGGAGGTGCGTTCTCGTCTTGGATAATCACTAGCAATCCTTCGAATACATTAGGATTACCACTCGTCCATTTGGTCCGTGCTTGCAAACTGTTTATATATTCATGTGACCATCTTCGCCAAAACGATTGTTTGATCGCAACAGTGCGAGCCCATTTGCTAATATGATCCATGTTGGTGCACATTTCCTCTCGCTCTGGGATTGCTTTAAGAGAGCTACCTATTAAGAAATGGCCTGGAGTCAGTGCTTCAAGGTCGTTCGGGTCTGATGACAAAGGTGAAATTGGCCGTGAATTTAGTATCGCCTCGATAGAAATCATCACTGTGTTCAATTCCTCAAAGGTAAGGCGACCATTCGCCATACTGCGGTTCAAAAGACCCTTTGCTGACTTCACAGCGGCCTCCCATAGGCCTCCAAAATGCGGAGCCCTAGGGGGAATAAAGTGGAAATTTATAAACTGATTAGTACAATAATTTATAATTGACTCTTGATGTTTTTGATGAAATAAAAACATTTTCAACTCTCGAAGTTTTCTGCTGGCACCTACAAAATTAGTCGCGTTATCGCAGTATATATCAGTTGGTAATCCTCGCCTGCCGATCATACGCTTCAGTGCGGCCAGAAATGCATCTGTTGACAAGTCAGATACTATTTCTATGTGCACTGCCTTCGTTGAGAAGCACACAAATATGGCTATATAAGTTTTGTATGGTCCTTTGCCTCGAATGCGCAGGTATGTTTCAATTGGTCCGCAAAAGTCTATACCACACCGTGCGAACGGTCTTGATGGCGTAAGACGTGATACAGGAAGATTGCCCATCGTCTGTTGGAATAATTTCGGCTTATATCTTACACAATGTATGCAAGATCTCACAATGCGACGTGCCACATCTCTTGCATTTATGACCCAGAATTGAAGACGTAGTA
>JAYXIM010047358.1:0-11630 GCA_037575425.1 Anastrepha fraterculus | reverse complement strand
ATGAAGCTGTCGAAGTTTTTCTTTTATTTGTTTGATCTTTTGCTTAATGTGGTGATTCCAATTTAGTTTCGAATCCAAATGTATTCCAAGGTATTTAGTAGATGGTTTAATTGTAATTGCTTTGCCATTTATTTTAATTGGAACTGTTGTAAATTTTGTTTTGGTAGTAAACATAACCTGTACGGTTTTGTCTTCATTTATTTTTAGGCACCAATTACACTGTGGTACAAAAAAAAAGTTGCAAAAAAACTTTGGATCGGACATGGTGAGGGTTGCAGCTTATGAAAAACTGAAAAGAATGGTATGTATTAAATTTTGAATACACCCTCAAAATCTCGTTTTAGAGCCAAAAAACCGTTTTTAGGCATATTCATGTACAAAATACATCGTATCTTTGTCATTTTTTGACGAAATTAAAATTTTTTTTTTCATTTTCCAGCTAAAAGTTTAACCTTTCCAACCGTGAAAGAATTTTTTTATTATCTTTTGAAT
Organism: Anastrepha fraterculus; assembly: GCA_037575425.1. Classification (NCBI taxonomy): domain Eukaryota; kingdom Metazoa; phylum Arthropoda; class Insecta; order Diptera; family Tephritidae; genus Anastrepha; species Anastrepha fraterculus. The sequence goes on along the minus strand of JAYXIM010047358.1, from coordinate 11,138 downwards.
TCATGGAGATAGAGACCAAAAACTTTCAAAAAATTTGATTTTTTTACTTATTTTTAAACTTTGAGACTAGTTGGTAGCTTTAATTTTATATAAAACATCTATTTTCTCTTACTACATCAAAAGTGTATTTAATTTTGCTTTTAATGACCCCTAATTCAAAAGAATTCGTTAGAAATTATCCAAGGAATTGCGTTTATAAGATTATAGTCACTTTACTAGTTTTACAAGTAATGTGATATTTTTTCTATTCTTACTTCCTCAAAAATTGTAGATGATAGTTATTATTCTTTTTAATTTTTGTTAGTTTTAAATTTGAAGATCACGCCAGAAATATATATTCTTGTTCGTACCATCTACTACTTACGTATGCGCGGTCAAAAATTTGATTACATAGCAAAACTATTCATATATCGATATAAACTATGTAGTTTCATTTCGTTTTTGGCGTGAAGAATTGTTTGCTGCTATCTTCAATGTTATAAGGAATCAATAAAACGGAACTGTCATGTGTGATCAGATATGATTTGCGAAAATCGAAATAGCTTTTGCTACATTTGCGGCTGGTTTATAGATAAGAAGCATCGTTTAAAATTTGAAAACAATAAAGCAATGGTTCTAGTGTATAATGAAATTTTTAACCGCGCATACGTAACTAGTAAATGGTATGAACCAGAGTATATTTGTGTGGCTTGTTCTTCAAAATTAAAACTAGCAAAATCAAAAAAGAATAACAATCATCTACAACTTTTGAGTCCAATGATATGGAAAAATCAAACTTATCATAAAGAAGAAGATTGCTATTTTTGCCAAACAAATGTTACTGGTCACCATTACAAAACACGTTGTAATATAAAATATGCTCATAGCCGAAGGCCATAGTAGCCAGTGCTTTAGCTCTTTAAGTGGAATAGTTATTTATAATTGTTACTCTTTTAATAAATAAATAAAAAAAATAAAAATAAAATATGCTGATGTTCTGACCGTAACAAAACCTGTGCCAGTAGCCGTTGACAATTTGCACACAATGCTTGTAAATGATCAATTAAATTGTAATGAAGATCACCAATCTGTAAATATACTAGATTGTGAAGACAGTGATACAGAAAGTGTTCCTTCTACATCACATTCACCTAAAGGCCATCTAATAACTAATGCAGATTACAAAGATATTGTACGTGATTTTAAATTTTCTCGAAGACAAAGCGAAGGTCTTGCTTCACGATTAAAGCAGTGGAATGTGGTAGATAGTGACTTCAAGATCACCTCCGGTCGCAATGATTTAGATCGAATGTTCTTCAAACTACTTTTTGAAGAAGATAAAAACCAATCTCTTGTTTATTGTACAGATGTTAATGGATTGTTTATTGCCTTGGATCACACCTATGTACCGCATGAATGGCGCCTGTTCATTGACGGATCGTGTAGAAGTAAGAACACTCTAATTTAACTTTAGATTGACAAATATATTTTTTAAAAATTAATGATAATTTATTTTTTAAGGTCTGAAAGCTGTGTTATTACACAATGAAAATTCATTTCCGTCAGTTCCTGTAGCGTACGGAACAAACATGAAGGAGTCCTATGCTACAATGGAGAAAATACTTCAAATGATAAAATACTATACAATGAGCATAAGTGGCAAATTGTGGCAGATTTAAAAGTTTTCACAATTTTATTCGGCATGACTATAATCTTATAAACGCAATTCCTTGGATAATTTCTAACGAATTCTTTTGAATTAGGGGTCATTAAGAGCAAAATTAAATACACTTTTGATGTAGTAAGAGAAAATAGATGTTTTATATAAAATTAAAGCTACCAACTAGTCTCAAAGTTTAAAAATAAGTAAAAAAATCAAATTTTTTGAAAGTTTTTGGTCGCTATCTCCATGAATTCAAAAGATAATAAAAAAATTCTTTCACGGTTGGAAAGGTTAAACTTCTAGCTGGAAAATGAAAAAAAAAATTTAATTTCGTCAAAAAATGACAAAGATACGATGTATTTTGTACATGAATATGCCTAAAAACGGTTTTTTGGCTCTAAAACGAGATTTTGAGGGTGTATTCAAAATTTAATACATACCATTCTTTTCAGTTTTTCATAAGCTGCAACCCTCACCATGACCGATCCAAAGTTTTTTTGCAACTTTTTTTTGTACCACAGTGTTATCGAACCATTCCTTAACTGGGTTTGTGTATCGCTGCAGTTTTTCAGTAGCGATAGTTAAGCTTTTGTCCGATGCCAGTACTATTGTATCGTCTGCGATCGTATCGTAGCAATTGATGAATTAGTTTCGTCAGGAGGTGGTATGTCTGCGGTGAATAAAACATATAGTAGAGGTCCAAGAACACTTCCTTGCGGAACTCCAGCAGTTATTTGATGAATATCTGAACATTGATTGTCATATTTAATATAGAAACTTCGGTTAGTTAGGAAGCTTTTTATGATAAGATAGTAGTCAAAAGAAATCATTATTTTTATTTTGTGGAGTAAGCCTTTGTGCCACACTTTGTCAAACGCTTTAGCTACGTCTACGAATACTGCCGCCCAATAACGATTGTTTTCAAGGTCTGATTGGATTTTATTTGTTATTCTATGGATCTGTTGGATAGTCGAATGTTTTTTTCTAAATCAAAATTGATGATCAGGTATTATACGTTTTTTCTCCAGAAATTGGCTTAGTCGATCATGCAGTAATTTTCCAGAAATTTTAGATATTGTCGGTAGTAAGCTTATTGGTCTATAAAATGATACGGTAGTTGGATCTTTACCCGGTTTTGGCAATGCAATAATCTTTGCCACTTTCCAGAGTTTCGGAAAATATTGCAAGCGAAACATTGCATTAAAAACGTTTCGCAAATATATATATGCTTTGGTTGGTAGCTTCACTAATGCTTTTCCTGTTATCAAGTCATATCCGGGTGCTTTTTTATGTTTTATTCCTTTTTTGATGCAAGCTATTATTTCGTGTGTATTAGTCATTTTTATTTTTGTAAAGTCATAATGGTAGTTGTTTTGGTTGTCAATTTTTTATTCGTCATTTGATAGAACCTATTCAAAGTATTTTGCTAAAGCTTTCGCTTTTTTCCTCTTTTGTAACGGCCCATGAATTGTCATCTTTCTTTAGTGGTGGTTGATGTTTTATTTGGGTTTTTAATGCTTTAGTACATTTCCAAAGAGAGTAGTTTGTATCTTTGTTGGGAGTCAGGTTCTTCAAATAGTTTTCGATTTCTTTGTTATTTCTTTTGTTTAAAGTATCCTTTAGAATTTTTGTGGCTAAGTTTAGTTTTCTCTTCTCGTCTACGTCGTTGAAATAGATAATGGCACGTTCAATGTCAAGTTGCGTTTTTAATATCACATTTGGTATAAGTTGATCGTCAATATGGTGGCGGAATTTTTCCCAGTTGGTTCTGTCATTAAGTATGCGAAAAGATGTATCTATAGATTTTATATAACTTACATATTCAAGTAATATCAGAAGAAAGTTCATAGCACGACTGAATTGTCAATTGGTTATGGCTTATGTTTTTGGTTATGCAGTTGGCCAATAGGTAGGTTCTCCGGTACTTATAAATCTGCAATTGTTTTTGTTAATTGCATTAATTAGAATACGCCCCTTTTTGTTGGTGAGTCTTGAGCCCCAGTCAATGTATTTTGCATTGAGATCTCCAGCTGCAATAAATCTGTTGTTAAGCGTTCTTATGTATTTGTCATATTCATCCGAGTTTATTATATGTCTAGGTCGACAGTAAATGGAAGAGATAGATACTGGTTCATTTTTGTCATATATTTGCAATGCCGTGGATTGAAGATGAGGCGTCGAATACTGGAGTTGTTCTATGTGAGTTATGCTTGATTTAATAATTATAGCTCTCCCAAGGGCTCTTCCATGAGGATGGTTTGTCACATAAATTTTATAATTAGGAAATTTCAGAAAACTTTTGACAGTAAAATGTGTTTCTGCAATAAATGTTATGTCAATTTCTTTGTCAACTAAGAATTTTTTTAGTTCTAAATAGAGCTGTATTAGTCCATTTGCATTCCAAATTAAAATTTTAATTTTTTCACTTTTGTCCATTCATATTCTTTAAAAGCATTGTAATTATATTCATCATATATGTCATCTGGTTGACTAGGGATTTTACCATGTCTTTAAGCTCTTCGATATCATTGTTTTTTCAGATTTGTTAGTTAGCTCCTGCTCTGCTTTATGTTCCCTTGAAGAAGATGCAGCATCAGCATAGCTGACTCCGGGAATTATGTTTGTTACGGTTGTTGTTATTGGCGTATTATTTTTATTTGTATTTAATGTTGGTTCTTTATTACGCAGAGGTGGAAATGTTTGCACTTTAAGTGCTTTAAAAATTTCGCATCCTTTGTAGTTGGCGGTATGGTTACCTCCACATAAGGCGCATTTAACTTCCTTTATTTGTTTTTTGCATTCTATTGATAGATGTCTACCACCGCATTTCACGCATACTGGATCTCTTGTACAATAATTTTTTGTATGACCATATTTCTGGCATTTCGTGCACTGTGAAATGATGCGCTTATGGTGAGGTGTCTCAAAGATGACTATGCAGTTCATTAGTTGTTGTTGTCTTTGTTGTTATAACTTGCTTGTAGTTCGATGAAAAATAATGATAGTTGTTTTTTTGTTGTTCGTTGCATTATATTAGTAATGTTAAGTACTTTGTGGCCTTTTTCGTTTAGTTCTTTTTTTATTTCTTCTTGGTCTGTATTTCTTCTTGGTTGTATATTTCGTCATATTACGTAAGACTACTTTAAATCCTCTTTCACTTTTTGGTCTAAATGTATTCAATTTCGTTCCTTTTTCTTTTAACATATGGTGTAATTGGTTATATATTTGCAAATTTTCTGCTTGAATGCGAACTTCATTATTCGCTAAAATTTTTAGAGTGAAGCTGTTATTTGCAACTTCATTTGAAGCACTCTTTAATGTTTTTACACATTCTACGCCTTGAACATATATTGGCGGAGGCTTGTTATTTTTTTCTTTTACATCTTTATTTACATTTATATTTTGTGATGGTGGATCTTTAATTTGCCCACTGTTTGCAGTTTGCGCAAATTCTTCTTCATCATCCACATCTAAAGCTGCAAATTTGTTTGCAGAAGTAGTTAAACTCAGCCAGTAATTTGGCAGTTTGCTTTGACTCAGGGTTGATGTTGTTTTAATTTTTTTGTTACTGGCAGTCGACGTTGAGACCTTTGTAGGTGAGTTTCGAGCCCTTTTAAACGCAGCTTGCTTTTTGGTGCAGCTGATTGCGTAGAGGCAGACAAAAGGGTCGCTACCATTAGTTCTGTCGATGCAGTTGTTGTTGTACCATTTGAAGAGACAGCTGAACAAGTAGTTGTTGATGAATTTGTTGTGGTAGTTATGGGCATACCAGTTGTGCTCACGCATGATGTAGGGAATACGGGACTGCTGATTTGATTATCAACATAGCGCTCTGCGCTCCATGGCAATAATGTAGAGCGCATGTTGTTATTGCAGCTTATGGAAGCTGACTATATCGGCCCGTTTTCGTGCATGGCATTGAGTTCGAGTTTTCGATATGTAGCGGCACTGTTTGAGGAGTAAGAATATTAGTCTCACTTGTGGATCGTGTTGTCTCCCAAGGGGGAGAACGTAACACACTCATGGTTATATATTTATTTTATGTTTATTTGGTAGCTACTTTGCTATGTTTTCTTTTTTGAATTTGTTAAAAATATGTATTGGCTTATCGAATATCACTTGATGAAGCACTCTGCAGTTTCTATGCAGTTTGTTATGAGTCTCTATCTCTTATTAGCAATAATGCACTCTGAATTCGTTGAAACATCTTTTATAAACACGGATCGACAGTAAAACACGTACGATACGCACAGTATAAAATCACAAAATACCCATGAAAGGAGAAAGGAGAATCGACCCACACCATCTTTTCGTCGACTTCAAAGTAGAATTCGACAGTACGAAAAAGAGTTACCTATATGCCGCGATGTCTGAATTTGGTATCCCCGCAAAACAAGTACGGCTATGGAAGATGCAGTAGCTCCACACCAACAGCACCCTCAGAAGTGGAGCGGACCTCTCCGAGCCGTTTGATACCAAACGAGGTTTCAGACAGAGTGGATCGCTGCCGTTGACTTCTTTTACCTGATGTTTGAGAGAATCATGCGAGTCGCAGAACTTAATCGCTCAGGCACAAGTTTTTAGAAAAGCGTACATTTGTATACATTATGGATAGTATTGATGATATTTACATCATCGGCCTTGAAAACCGCGCTGTTAGTTCTACCTTTTCCAAGCTGGATAAAGAAGTAAAGCGAATGGGTCTGGTGGTGAACGAGGACAAAATGAAGTACCTCTTGTCTTCAAACAAACAGTCGGCGCACTCGCGTATCGGCACCCACGTCACTGTTGACAGTTATGATTTCGAGGATGTAAAAGACTTCGTTTATTTAGGAACCATCATTTACAACTATAATAATGTCAGCTAGGAAATCCAACGTAGAATCTCTCTTGCCAACAAGTGCTACTTTGGACTAAGTAGGCACATGAGTAGTAAAGGCCCGTCATGCCCGTCTCAACGTATGGCGCAGAAGCGTGGGCGATGACAACATCCGATGAAGTGGCGCTTGGAGTGTTTGAGAGAAAGATGGCAACGGCGAATATCGCAGTCGATGGAACGATGAGCTGTATAAGTTTTCCGGCGACATATACATAGCGCAGCGAAAAAGAGCCAGCAGCTACGTTAGCTGGGTCATGTCGGCCAAATGGATACAAACACTCCGGCTCTGAAAGTATTCAATGCGGTACCAGCTTGTGATAACAGAGGAAGAGGAAGGCCCCTTCTGCGTTGAAAAGTTCATGTGAAGAAGGACTTGGCTTCACTGGCTTCAACTGCGGCAAAGTGGAGTCAAAAGAAGGATTACAGCACCCGGTTTTGTGTAGATTACAGCGAGCTGAATGAAGTCACGCAAAAGGAAAGCTACCTATTATCACGAATAGATGATACTCTGGGCTATTTATACGGTTTCTGGCATATGGAAATTGAGCATTGCGATCATGAGAAGACAGCAACCATTAAGCGCCTGATGGAGCATATTCTGAGAGGACTCTAATGGAGAACATGTTTAGTCCATCTGGATGACATAATCAAAAAGTAAAAGTTTTAGCAGTCATTTAAGAAATTGGAGGAAGTCCTTCAGCGCATTGGTGGAGTACGATTACGATTGAATCTGAAAAGGTGTGCAGTATTTAAGACTGAAGTTATATACTCGAAAGAAAGTTTCAAACCTTTTCAATCACCGGGCCCAGATGGTATTTACCCGGTGGAACTGCAAAAGGCCGCCGGATATCTAGCACACGGGCTACTAGCAATCTTCAAAGGTTGCTTTCTCTACGGTCGTATACCTCTTAAGTGGAGACAAGTCAAAATTGTTTTCATTCCAAAAGCTGTGTCAATTAAACCAAAAGTTACCGTGACTAGGTACCAGCGATCGGATACCCGTCTTGGACATCAGCAAAATCGCTTAGAACAAATTGATGAGTAAACAAATAGATAAGTAAGCAAAACAAAAAACAAAAAACAAAAAAAAAAAAACTGAAACAATTGCGGCAGAGAGAGGAGAGCGGCTTCCAGCTGTACTTGTTTATCAAAATTAAATACTGTGCGGCGCGCCACCTATGCACTGCCATAGAAATCTTAACACCACCTACATTATCGACGCCAAATCGAATAGGGCTGCCATTTAAATAAAAATATAAAAAAATTAATTTGCAAAGAACACCTCCACCGGGCGGTGGAAACTCGTTAAAAATTCGAGCCACTATTAATACACCATCTATAGGAGGAAATCTACTAAAAAACAAGAAAATATAGAGAAAGAAGAAATTAAAAACTTATCGAAACAACTACAAAATATGCAACAAATTTGTGCTGAATTAAAAAATGAGCTACAACAGCTAAAAATAGAAAACGCTAAACTAAAAGCTCAAACTGTAGTCACTAGTAAAACCAACAGTGCACAGCAAAATAAAACACCACCTCAATACGAAACCGATGAAGAAGAGCTACATCGAGAGACCGACTGGATCTTAAAAAAGCGTCCATCTAAAAAACGAAAGCTGTCAATTCACCTGAACAAATAGGCTCAAATTCAAATTTGAATACAGTAGTAGCCAACAATAAAACAACACAAGATGATAAAAAAGCCCCACGTCCGCCACCAATTATGGTAACAGCTGAATGTGAGTACCAAAAACTGGTCAACATTGTAAAAAACGGGTCTAGCAATGCGTTCTCTATTAAACTTCTGAACAATAAGATCTATAAAATAAATACATTTGATCGAGATGATTATAGAAAGACTACAAAGTCGCTATCAACACATAACATTCCTTGGTACACTTATGAAAATAAGCAAACAAGACCAATAAAAGTTATAGCAAAAAATCTTCATCATTCGTGCGATCCTACTGATATCATACAAGATCTTAAAAAACAAGGCCTAAAAATCACTAATGCAGTTAACAAGCTAAAATGGAAAACAAAGGAGCCACTAGATATGTTTCTACTCACATTCGAATCAATTGAAGATATTAAAAAGATATTTGAAATAAAAACAATCTTACATGCGGTTGTCAAAATTGAAGCGATTAAACAAACAACATTAATTCCTCAATGTAGGTCATGTCAGTCCTACGGACACACTCAAAATTATTGCAGCAAGCAGCCACGCTGTGTCAAATGTGCGCAGAAGCACAAAACAATCGACTGCACAAAATCAAAGGAGCAGCTGCCAAAATGCTGCAACTTTGGAGAAGCACACCCTGCTAGCTACAGAGGCTGCGTAGTAGCCAAAGAACTAAAAAAAATTCGCGACAAAAAAATCGGACAGCGGAAAAATAACACTGAGGCTGAAAGCCAAACTAAAGGAAGTGAGAAAAATAAAAATGAAGCTAGTACAAAATCAATATCGCATAAACCAATACCAATTCCAGCCCCAAGCAATCTACCAACCTATTCACAAGTGGCAAAAACTAACGAAAATGTCACTACATATGAAAAAAATATACTTTCAAAAATATTGCAAAAACTAACAGAACAACAAGAATTTAACAAATCACTGGAGCAAAGGTTGCAAAATCTTGAATTTAAAATTTATCAGTCAATTACACATGCCTAATTTTTTAAAAATAATGTTATGGAACGCGAACGGTCTCCCAAAGCCCCAGCATGAATTGAAAATGATTCTCAATTCAGAAAAAATCGACATTTGTTTAATTGCTGAGACGCATTTCACTAATCAAACTTTTTTCAAGATCAAAAACTTTGAAACTTACCACACTATTCACCCAAGCAACAGTGCACGAGGCGGAAGTGCCGTAATTATTAGAAGCAATATTAAACACTACGAACAAGAAAAAGTCAGCACCAATGAATTCCAAGCCACCACCATCACAATTAATGCTGGAGGTGATCTAGCATTGACAGCTGTTTATAGTCCTCCAAGGCACCAAATCAAATACGATCAATATGTCCATCTTATTGAGCGTCATAAAACAAAATTCATTATGGGCGGTGATTTTAATGCTAAACATATCCATTGGGTATCTAGGCTAACAACCACTAAAGGAAGGGAGCTCTTCAAAGCGCTTCAACAAACAAACTGTAACAATGCATCTTCATGGATGCCAACGTATTGGCCATCTGATCCGGACCTTATCGATTTCTTCATCACCAGAAAAGTCTCCAGTGCATATCTTAATATTGAAAATGGGCTAGACATGAGTTCAGATCACTCGCCAATCTATTTAACTCTCAGCGAAACGGTAGTGTTACGTGATCCAGTTCTTAAATTAACTAGTCAATTTACCGACTGGGATTATTTCCGCAAAATGTTAGAAGAATCTGAAGACAATACGTTTCCAATGGAATCAACAACAAAGATAGATGACGAAGTTCTAAAACTGACGAGAGAAATACAACACTCTGCTTGGTCGAGCACACCTCCTTTAATGAAAATTTCCGCTGACCACAAATACACAAACGATATAAAAGAAATGGTGCTAAAGAAGCGAAAAATGTGGCGTAGGTGGCATCAAACAAGATCACCTGTTGATAAAGCAGCTTTGAACAAAGCAGCGAAAGATCTCAGCCATAAAATTAAAGAATATAAAAATCAATCATTTACAAACTACGCACAGCAATTAAATAATAAAAGAGACACAAACTACTCACTATGGAAATGCACCAAGAAGCTTAAACAGCCAGCTAACCATAATCCACCAATCAAAGTAGACAATAATGGGTGGGCGAAAACTAACATAGAAAAAGCAAACATATTTTCAGATTATCTAGCAAAAATCTTTACACCCAATAGCGACACATCACCAATACTAAATAATGATGGCATAGCCAATGATGATTATGGCGATATAGTACCCATAACTGAAGATGAGATGTGCGCCGAGATACAAAAGTTGAAGTCGAAGAAATCTCCAGGTTTTGATTTAATAACTGCCGAAGTCCTCAAACAAGTTCCACGAAACATCATTACTAAGCTAACAAACATAATGAATGCTTGCTTTAAGCTGCAATACTTTCCAATCTATTGGAAAATAGCTGATGTCATCATGATTCTAAAACCAGGAAAGCCCCCAAACGATGTAGCATCATATCGACCAATTTCACTGTTGCCCATCTTATCAAAACTGTTGGAAAAATGTTTGATAAAGCGCCTAAGCAATATCATAGAAAATAAACAAATAATACCAACACACCAATTTGGATTTCGCGCGCGTCACTCAACTATTGACCAAATTCACAGAATTACTCGTATCATCGAGAACACATTTGAAGAAAAAAATGTGTGTTCGGCTGTATTTCTCGATGTCTCTAAAGCCTTCGATAAAGTATGTCATGCTGGCCTGCTGTCAGTGCCGGATTTACACAAAATGCCGCCCTGTGCACCATTAAGAATGCCGCCCTAATTTTTTAAATTTGTGTGTGCGTGTTTGTATTAAAGTACAAAAAATAGTCGTTATACAATAAACAGGTGTAACAAAACAAATTTTGGGTAGTTTTATGCATCAATTAACAGATTATAGAATAATAATTGAT
>JAYXIM010047356.1:0-49027 GCA_037575425.1 Anastrepha fraterculus | reverse complement strand
GGGGTCTTCTACCGTCACGGTTTGAAAAAATCGATTTTTTTTTTTTAGATTTTTTAAAAGCTACTAATGTTAAGAGTATGCTATAAAGAGGGTTTTATGAAAAACATGTTCCTTCATGAGCATTTCGGGGAGAATACATGCATGCGCGTGGCATTTTCGAGCGTTTCTGTGGCGTGACTTTATCTTTAAACGCCTTTTCCCGAAAGTTGACTTTTTTCAACTTTCTGGTCACACATCTACTATAAATATTTGTCGAATTCATTCCATCTTTTTTCCAGTTATTCAGTGAACATCTCGCTATGTTTTCCCAGACCACTTTTTTCAATTTTTGATTAGTTTAATTTTGCGGGCCTCTAAAGTGTAAAAAAAAGAGGAAATTTTCAAACTTTTTTTTTAAAATCACGCATTTTTTACAAATTTCAAAATATTTAAAATCGCCACTGGGAAAACATAGCCAACGCTACACTTTATGATAAAAAAAAAATTTTTTTGATTTCAGATAAGTAAAATGGTCGATCGCGTGCCACAAAGTCGCCTAGGACATTTTTACAAGGGCAACCTCGAGGACGGTTCAAGGACACAGGGCCAAAGAATTCGATTTGAAAAATATATTTTTAAATAGTGCAAACTTGTGCAAATTAAATAAAAAAAATCTGATTTCATTATCTCAAGTGGTTGCTTTGTAATTAATTCCCAAAAATAGGCCCGAGATTAAGGCGCGACGGTAGAAGACCCCCTTAAGCGCAATAAAAACACCGCTTAGCCAAATTCGTGCCTTCCGCACTCTCAGACACTTAGTTTCAGCAGTTTCCAAAGGAAATTTTCAAAAATCATTTCTTAACCGTTTCAACCGATTCCAACCGTTTCGCCTCCTTTTATCAAAAATAGCTGCAAACCATATAAAATACTATGCCTGGCTTCGAAATAGTTGTTTAGCTAATACAACAGGCGCTTTTGGGGCTAAAATTTCTTTAATTTAAAAAAATTATATATATATGAAAAAAAATATATTCGTTTTTCAAATAAATAAAATAATTTTTTTTTTTAGCAAAAATATTTTGAATTTTTGAATTTTGTCGCTCAGAAAATTGTCGCTCTGCGCCCCTACCAAAAGCCGACAGGTTTGTGTCCCGCAGTCTTTCGATTTGGCTTGGCAAACGTCAGGCAGCAGAGAAGTAAATGTTGGTAAAAATACATAAATCAGAGTATGATCGAATGTGAGTAGCAGAGAAACGCACAGGCGTTGTTTTCAAGTTCAAAACACAAAGGCAACAACCTCGCAAAAAAAAAAATTAATCGCGAAATCCCATTCGAAGGCGAACAAGGGGGACGAAAGAGCGAAAATGACGAGTGCCTAAAATATTCATATATATTTCTTTAATTAATATTTCGCGGTGGTTTTTTGAAATTCTTTCGCATTTCATATTCCGAAAACTTGAAACTCGCTCAACATGTAACAAATGCGTAGTGACCGCCATATGTGGCACAGTGGCAATTAAGGATAATGTGTTTGGTATGCAAATCGCTTGCGGTTCGAAATATTTCACTTGCCACGTTTTGTAGCTGAATTAATGAGAGGCGGGTCGTGCAAAAACAAAAACCAGAAAATTTAAATAAATGTCCATTAATGAAAATGAAAGGACAGCAGTGAAGGGTTTTTGCGCATTTTGCATTCAGTGCAAACAGGTGCAACCTGCTTCGTCGTGCGGTAGACAGCTGTGCTAACTGCCTGGCTGGTAATTGTGCTGATGATGGGCGTTGCACGCACTCATTTTTCGGGCGATTCAGAGAAGCTATTGAATTTTTGTTTTATTAATTGCAATGAGTAAATAAGTAAATGAAGCAGCCAATTGGCGATCTAGTAAATTAACTTGTTAAAATAATTACTTTTTTTGTTGCTTACATGAGGGCAAAAGAGAGATGACCAACTCAACTCGAACGAGTGCGGTTTAGAGAAATCCAATTTTTAGTGTTCCAAAATCAGCGTAAGCCATTTTATAATGGGCATTCGTAATATAGCAGGCTATTTGAATACTCACTTCTTGCTGCATTTCCCATTTTTCAGGCTTTATAGCATAACATTTTTTCAGCGAGATTTGCTTTTTAAATCTTTTTTATATAACTTTCGGTTAATGTTGGTTGAATTTTAGATTTACTTAATTTAAATATATGTATTTAACTTCAGAAGCCTGTATATTTGCATGCTCAACGTCAAAATGGAAAAACCGATTCATAACCGATTCAACCGTTTCACTATTTTTTTATTATTTTTCACATTTTTATTTGTTGGCAGACTCAAAATTGCAACTCCGTTTCAATGGCTCAAAGTTTTTGAAAAATAAAACATTTAATTTTGCGCAGAATGCATGAAGTTCTCAAAAAACATAGTTTTCTGTTACTACTTGCTAATTTTGAACACATTTTTGAGCTTTCGAAATTTTTTAGCTTTATTATGACACATATATGAATGTCCAATGTTAAAATGTGAAACCCGTTTCATAACCGGTTCAACCGGTTCACCTTTTTTTTTATTATTTTTCACATTTTTATTTGTTAGAAGACTCACACTAGAAATCCGTTTCAACGGCTTCAAAGTTTTTCGAAAAGAATGCATTTAATTATATCTACATTGCATGAAGTTCTCAAAAAACATAATTTTCTTTTACTCCTTACTAATTTTCGGAAAATTTTCGAGCTTTTGAGAATGTTCGGCTTTATTAAGACATATATACGCATGTCCAATGCTAAAATGTCAAAACCGTTGCATAACCGATTCAACCGATTCATACGGTTTCGAACCGATTCACTAAAATTGTACGCAGAATGCTTGAAAATGTGTGTTTTACCACAGAAATTTTCGCAATTAAATTATTTTGCTTATAAATTGATTATTTCTACTTAAAACTGAGACAATTTTGAACTGAGATGCTGCTTTAGACAATTTGTTGCCTTATGCAAAATCTATCAAAAATATAATTCTTTACCTCTGCATGCAGTGAAAGTTCCTCGAGATAAACAAAGCGCTGGTATGTAATTCCTCTGGCAAACATACACACATCGCCCAATAAATTTTTACAACACAAATGTGCTATACGAGTATAAAAGCAAGAGACTGATAAAAAGCGACTGTGAACTGCTACTAAAGGTATCAGTGGCGCATAGTATTTGTGACACTGCAGACAAGCGCAGCTTAGCAGAAAAAAATGTCACAATCGCAAAAACCGCAAAAATTTTAAAACCAGCCCGACAAGCAGGCCAGCCAGCGCAGCCACCAAAGTAACGACCCACCTCCAGCAGTATGTCAGTGTGCTGCGTAGTTAATCAGCACCAAAAACAGATTATAGATATGTAAAATATATAAAAGGTGAATAAAATTAAATATTTATTAAAATGACAAAAAAAGGCAATTCAATAAAAACGCAAATGCGCTGACGCATGCGTCACAATTTATGCGCAAACACACATACAAACGCACATATAGGCAAACGACACCACCCAACACACATTTGCTTGAATGTCAACTTACAGCTTTGAGGCAATGACCGAAGGCGTCGACGGCGATCGTCACCAGCCGCCAACAGTCGCTTGCCGTTAATGTATGTAAGAATTTGCATAACTGTAGACCAACAGAGTACGTACAAGTGCGAATTACACGTGCCTACGTACGAGCGCTAGCTGGGAGAGCAGATAGTAGAGGTGCTTATGTTTTGAAAAATAAAATGATAAATAAAAGTAGGCACGGCTGCATGAAGGCATATTAGATAATTAGAGATGCAATTTTCTAGGAACTAATTTTCTATTGCCTTGGTTGCAAGTCACTTTAATTGCCACCGCTGACTTAATATATAACATTTTCTCCATTATTGATTGCGTTCACTTGGCCCAACTCAACGGCAATCCCTTCAGCTGCTTCTCATTATTGCATATTTTCCGATCAATAGAAAAATCAGCCTCTAGCCAAGTGTTCGCTGCTTGAGCCTAACCTACGACTCTTCCGAGTGGTGCTAGCCAACACCCAGCACCGTGCGACTACAAATTTCTGCTTCAATAATAATTCATTGTTGTTATTTTAAATAATATTTTAATAATACAACTGTTTTAATTTTTCCCTGCCTTACTTGCTTGCAATTAATTGTGAGGCATTTTTGTGCGCTTTTGTTTTTTTTTGCATAACGCAAAGCTGTTTTTTACAAAGTACGAACTCGTGCATGCGTCCGTGTGTGATGAGTTAGTGTTAATGAAATGAGGCCTGAAAACTCTTGAGTCGGTGAGTGTAAGTTGGGTGTGTGTTTGTGCGATTTATGGTTATTATTAAATTTGACTTAAAAGCGAAATGAAAAAAGACGTAATGAATTTGCTGTGAAAATTAGGGAATGTTCACATTAAAGTTGGGAAACCGATTCTCACTGAGTTGGAACCTTTTTTTATATTTTAAATAATTTTTTATATATGCATATAAGAATAAAATGAGGAATATTGGTGTTTTTTATTTTTTTTTTTACTGATAGAAACTTAAAGTAAAAATAATAAAAAATAAATAAATCCACAAAAATTAATCCAACCGCTCACATATAGCAGATTAGCTGCGAAATTGACGTACGCCGCCATTTGCAAAAATTAGAAATCTTCCGATAGGGTGTTTAATTTTGCGTCACCTTGTATTATCAAGTGTAGTGTAAAGTAGTATAAATCGATCAGCAAACTTTTTAGAAGAGCTTACGAAAAATCTATGAAATTTTATAAAAATTTTCACTCTACCTATAAACCGTTATTTACGCTCATACGGACTTAAAATGCCATTCATAACCGATTCGACTAACTAAAAGTATATGAAACCTATTCAATAATATATTTTTTTATAATGGAGCTGATTAAATTTAAATTATCAAGTTGATAGCTGCATTTAGCTCTGTAAACTGAAAATTTGTGGCCATTTTTTTACCTTAGTTGTTTATTTTGTCACTTTAGTTGTCTGTTTTTTAAACTTATTTTAGCTTTCGTATGTTTCGCTGATGTCAAATTTGCAAAAAAAAATCATAACCGGTTCACCCGGTTCAAACCGATTCAAACCGTTTCGCCCATTTTAGGTAATAAAATGTTTACAGCTCCCATCTGTGTATTTAAAAATAAAAAAAAATACGTTATTCGAGCTGTTGTTCATTCCTAACGTTTAGTTTAGACATATTTCATATAGTTTTTGTACTTTAAATACAAAATACTTTCAAATTTTCTACTTATTTTAGCTTTCTTATGCAACGCCATTGCCAAATTTGCAAAAAAAATTCTTAACCGGTTCACCCGGTTCAAACCGTTTCGCGCATTTTAGATAGTAAAAAGCTTTCAGCGCGCTCCTGTTTATTTAAAAATCGATAAATACCTTATTCGAGCTGTTGTTTTTATTCCTAATGATTAGTTTACACTTCATTCATATATAATATCAGTTTTTGTACCTTTTCAACAAAAACAGTTTGCACTACTAAAATAGCAAAACTTCTTACGCAAATATTTTTAATTATGTTTTATGCTTATCGTCAGAACACACAATTAAATACAAAACAGTTGTATGGGTAACACGCAATATTTTCTGCTATTGAGCAAAAAAACATTTTTTTAATTGTTATTTCTTAGCATAAACACATTTCAACAACAGCCCATCACATTTAATGAAAGCACACCATTTTCATGCGGGCAATAGAAATATGATGCGCCTCGTGCTAACGATATGTAAACACATCTGTACATACAAACAACAGAAATCTCGAAAATATGACGACTTTTGAAAAAAAATTTAAGTATTTCTAGTAGGCGATAACATCCACTTAGCACAAATACGCAAAACAATACAGCGGAAGACAGGAAAAACTAAAAATTAACTAAAATGATAACCACAAAAAAAACCCAAAATTCCACTCATTTGATGTGCACTTGCAGTAAAATTTTCTTCAGTGCCATTTGTGGAGTGGAGGCGCAACAAAATATATCTACAAATGCGTGCGCCATTGAACTCTCACATCGATGGTGAAAATAATCAATTGCCAAGACACCAACTGATCACTCGCACTCACTACACTCACCGAACACTCATTCACTACAACATTCATTCATAAGCGTAGGTACGTAGGTATCAAGTGCCAATTGATAAGCGAGATTCTACATAGTAAATAGCATAGTCTCTTCCCTAGTACCGCACACAAATTCATACCAAATGACTAAACGAAAAATTTAAAAACAAAAAAATGCTTTCGCTTATCAGTTGCGACTAGGACGTGCGTCTAAGTACATCTCGCTAATCTCGTCAAGCCATATGACTGTTGGCGGCGCATTACATGATACGAGTACACGTACTCGACTGCTGATAACCTTTCGGCGAAGGCATATGCGGGAAAATCACCGAAAGACGCTATTGTGACTAACTGGTTGGTTGGCTGGCTTGACTACCGATCAATAGTAAAAATTCCATACATTACGAGTGTTGATCAAGAAAAATTTGTTATTGTTGAGAAATGTAAAAAAAAAAAATATATATATAAAAAAAGTTTCCTTTTGTATCAAAAATACGTATGCCTCAATTCAGAAATAGCGCACAATTTTAAATTAAGCGTCGAGCTTTTGAATGTAGCGACGACACTTAAATGCTAATTCAATTAGTTTTATAGTTTGAACTAATTCAACCAACCGAACTAATTAGTACGGAAATAAATTTTTGCTGGTTGTTCTTCGAAGGAGTGAACAAAGAAACGACTTTTGAATGAATGAAAATGTTAAATTATAAAAACATTTCACTATAAAATATGTAGATACACATTTTTCTGTGAGGTTTCAGCTATATTTTATATTTGAAAAAAAAAAAAAACACCACCTATGAACTGCGATGGATCGCGCACACTCTCAGAAAGCACAGGGAAATCATAAGAAAACAGCATTGGAATGGAAGTCTCAAGTACACAGACGATCTCCAAGAAATTCTTGGAGGCGTTTTAAGCTTCGTTTTTTAGATGCAGTTAACCAAACGTGGGATGCCGCAAAGAGAACAGCAGTTAAACGAATAAGATATAAATGCTTTCTAAAAGCCCTATTTTCCCATGTTGAATAATAAAGGAAAAGAAAAAAGAAAAACCAAACCCATGAATTACGAGGACCTTAAAGAGAACATCATTTTCAACTCTTTTTAGCTTTCCCTCTTAAATCAGTTGCAAACATTTGGAACGTTCATTTTAGTTGAGCCTCACAGGTGAATGCAGCATCTGAAATACGACAAAGGAAATGGCACTGGGACGGTCATTCGCTAAGAAAGAGCGACGACAACGTTGCTAAACGGGCGTTGAACTGGAAGCCTTTTCAGCAAGCCGGTCGAGGAATTGGCAAGCCGCCGTTCACCATGAAATATCCCGGCCTAACATGGAACGAATTGAGATCGATAGCATATAACCTTGTTCATTGATGAAGTGAAGCAGTTAACGCCCCATACTGAAGATGGAAGAAGGAAGTCCACAATTTGCGCGGTAGATGGCTGTAGTGATCGATATCTCGTAAAGCATCGATCAAACACTTCAAAGTTTATACTCGTTGTCAAAGCGATTCCTTTGCTGTTTCTTGTTTGTTCCATTCAGTTGTGAGTTACAGGGTGTTAACAATGGAAGTCAACAAAGCAAAAATTCCACATATTTCACAGTTTTTCTTTGATAAAGGCGAAAATGCAAGCCAGGCCGCTGAAAGTGTAAACAGTATTTATGGTGCCGATACTGTAACAGCTAATTATGTGCAATTTTTGTTTCGTTCATTCCGTTAGGCATTTTTGATGTTGAAGATGCACCTTTCACAGGCAGATCCGTCGGCGAAAACGTCGATAAAATCACAGAAATAATCGAAGTTGACCGGCATATTACTAGTCGTAGCATCGCCCAAGAGCGAAAGATCGACCTTAAAGCAGTTTTGAACCATTTGCGCAAAAATAAAGGATTTATTTTTCGCCAAAAAAACATATACTTTAGTTGAAAATCCTTCATCCTTGAGCTGTCCAGTATTGTTTAGCTATTCAGCACCTCTGTTTAATTTTAATTATTATTTTTTACTTTACTTAACTTGCTTATACCTAATTTAAATCAAAAACGCAAAACCGTTTCATAACCGATTCAAACCGTTGCGAACCGGTTCACGAAAATCTATGTAATTAATAATAGAACTAATTCTCCAACGCTTAGTAAACCATTTCTGAGTTAAAAGCAAGTATTTTGTTCCTAACACTAATACCTAATACACTCTCAAAAATCTGTCTATGTGAGCTCAAAGTCAGCATTTGAGCTCAAACGTAGTATTTGAGTTTAAGCTCATATTTATTGTGACTAAAAGAGCTGGGAAATGAAAAAATACTTTTGCTTAAAAAATGGAATGCAATTTAAAGCTTATTTTTGTTAAAGGTCACTTTTGCTAAAGTCCGCTTTTGAGTTGAAGCTCATATTATGACTAAAAGAGCTAGGGAATGGTAGGGCACTTGTTTTAAAGCTTCATTTTGTTAAAGTTCACTTTTGTTGAAGTTCACTTTTGTTAACACGCACTTTTGCTAACGATCTCTTTAGTTAACGCCAACTTTTGTTAACGCATATTTTGTTAACGCCAACTTTTGTTAAAGCTCACTTTTGTTAGCACTCACTTTTGCTAACGATCACTTTTGTTAAAGCTTTCTGTGCTTTTGTTTTCAATGTACACAGATTATAAAAGGCAAAGCGTTAACATTTTTAAATATGCAAAAAACACAAAAGTATTTTTTTTTAATCACTCAAATCAGCCTAAAGCCTTTTCGGGTGTAGAATATAGCATAGGTATTTTGGAATGACCAGGTTTTGAGGAGTACAAAACTTTAAACATCTTTTGTAAAGAAAATTCACTTAAAAAAATGCATGTAAAGTAATATGAAGTTTAGTTATTAATTTTAGACTAACTCTGCGCAACTGAGACCAAAATATACGCCAGAAACGGGTCAGAAATATGATCGATTTGCCATACCTATGCGTTTAATTTTACGTAAGAGCTAATGGGCAAAGTGTTATGTTGATGGCGTAATAATCTCGATATTAAGTTTGAACATTTTTTCACAAATTTTTGTTTTCAAATATCAAATATCAATCAATTTGAGATTTTTTATTAATTCTCTGAAAATCAGTTGTTGATTTTTAAAGGACTTTTAAAATCTCTGGAGTAAATAATTTTTCCCAAGCGCATAGCAATGTGAATCAAAGCATATTTTTATTTTTCTATTTTTTACCTTATAATTCCCTGTCACAAAGCATGAATTTCTGTTTGGTAGACATTTGAATGCCATTAAGGGGCTTAAATCACACACACACATATATTTATTTATCAACACAATTTTCATTCTTAAAAAAGGTAGAAGATTACGTTGCACGCGCAAGGTATCGAGTAGACAAATGTACATTTTCTTAAGTTTAAGGTGGTGCATTAAGAACAAATATAAACCGTTTCAATAAAAATAATAAATAGAAATGATGAGGAATAGAATAAAAGAGAAATATTTGAGTATGCCATGCACATCTGTGCGTGTATGTGTGTGTGTTCCGATGCGTGAAGCAAAATAAAAGTGAGTGTGAAAAAGTGAAGTCCAGCGTGAAAGCCAGCTCAAAGGGCGGCAAGGTCTCAGTCTCAAAACTGAATGAATGGGTGTGTGCGTGTGTTTGTACAGCAGCAAGGCAGAGTCAGCAAAGGTGCGATGGGGTGTAGCGCAGGTAAGCGCGCATGTGTTTGCCAGCCTAGCCAAAGATAAGCAGCAACCGCGGCAGCAGCGCAGCAGCAGCACTTGTTGTACAATTTGTTTGCTTTCAAGTCACATATGGCTGCGTGGCTGCGTGTATGCATACATATGTCTACTCATACATACATTTGTATCTGCATTTGTGTAATTTCCAAGGCAACAATTTTTCCCCTATTACGGCTGGCACTTCTGCTGCTGTTGCGTTTTTTCACTGCTGCTTGTGTGAACAGATTTCGGATTTTAGCCACAGCTGTGTGGCGGCGTAGGGAAATTCCTCTGAAAATGTGATGTTTTTGCTTTGATTGTAAAGTGTTGTTGTAGTTGTTGTAGTGTGCCTTTCTTTCTGGTTGGAGTTTTCATTGTTTTGAGAATCGGTGTGTTTGGGGGTTGCTGCTCCTTTCTCATGCAATCATTCGTATTTTTATTATTCGGAAATTCCTGCATCGCGACACTCATTGTGTAATTATTAGTCTCCCTACTTGTGTTACTTTTTTTGTTCATTTTTTATATTCCATTTTTTCGTATTAATTTTTGATTGCTGTGACACAAGCAGTTACTTTCCCTTTAGATTTGTGCTGAGTTCTATGAATATCAGTTGTACCTACAATAGCTACTTTCTCCCCCTCCTCAAATTCACATGCCACTTTTCTTCGGTTGATTAGTGTTTGAGCGTGCAACGACGTGACTTTATCCCTTACAGGTGTTTCTATGCTTCATTTTAGATTTTCTTTAAACAATGCATTTAGTTGCGCGGTTCTATAAAAGTAAATTTCTCCCTTAAGGCTGCAGTCCGTGAAGATTATTCTCGTTTTTGTTCTTCTTTTTTTCTTTCGAGGAATATACCTACAATTTTTTAAATTTATTACACTTGTCCTGTTGTTGTGCCGCTGGTAGCGTGATTGTGTCGCCGTGATAAGCGAACTTTTTTTTTCACGATCCAAGCAGCAGTGCACCTCTCTACGGTTTGGGAAATTAGTCAATACTTTTGTTGGGGGCCAAAACAAAAAATCCTAAAATCCTTCAGTTTCGCCTTTTAATCGTTTTATTTCTGTTTCGTTTTTTTTTTTTAATTTTTTTATTTCATTTCTTTTTTGTGTGTCGGAAATCAGCGCACTCATAAATTATAGCCACGACGAAACGTGACCCCTTTTAGCGATCTCTATCGCCAACTGTTGCGCATGATCCGTGCATAAAGCAAAAACAAATACGTGCACACACATATACACACACATCTGCATGCATAAAACTATAAAAACACTTGCACATCTTTTTGCTGGAGTTTTGTGCGCTTCAGCTTAGCCCCCCAGCGAAATAACCTGCCTCACTCACCACCGCTGCCGACTTCGTTGGCACTTGTGCGCGCGGCTAAGCAGTTTTTTGCTCCCTTTGCAGCATCAAAAAATTTTTGTATTTTGGATACGAGTAGCACCTATACTTGTGCGTTTTCTTGTCGATGCTGCAGGCTTTACGAAATTTTTGACCTGTATGAAATATGAGCGCCAAAGAGTTGATGCTGGGCCGAAAATTTACTTTACTTTGATGACAAAAATAAAAATAAAAAAATGCAGAGCTGAGAATTAGTTAAGCAAAAAGGGAAGAGTGGAAGAAGGGAAAGTTATGAAATGTGGAATGAAAAGCATGTGGTGTGTAAAAATGTGAGAAATGGTGCAGAATTATTGGGATTTGGATTTTTAAATAAAAATTATCTGTGCACAACCCAAATGTGCAATGCTCAAAATCGATTGTAATAAGCTTAAGAGCCATTACAATAAAAAATTGGAATTAAAAAAATTAAAAAAAAATATTTATAATTCAAATTTTTGTTCACTCAAATTCTTTTAGGTCGAATCGAAATAATTGCATTTCATTGCAAACAAAAAAATTGAAAAATTTCAAACAAAAAACAATTTTTTTTAATTCTGGAAACTAAGATCGTAACGGTAATCAATAAACGTTTTAAAATAATGTTTTTTTCGTTAAAAAATTTCAGGATTTCAACATAGAACACTTTTTTTCGCATGCTAATTTTATTTTTGTAATTTAAAATTTTTTTTTTTACATTTCAAAGTACAGGTTTTCGTTTTGTTTTTGTGTTTGTTAATTCCAAAATATCAACAAAGCACAATTTTGTTCGCAAATTTTTAATATAGTACAATTTTTGCGGTCATTACTTTTAATTTTTTATTGGCTTTTAGTGCGTTTTTTTTTTTTTTCAATTCAAAGTATTCCACATAAAAAATTTTTTTCGGACGTTATTTTTCTAATTTTTCTTTTTTTAGATTCTAAAATTTAAATATTAAAAAATTTTTCTAGTTCTTTATGTTTTTTCTAATTTTCTAATTTTTTTTTTTAGATTCTAAAATTTAAATATTAAAAAATTTTTCTAGTTCTTTATGTTTTTTTTTTAATTCTAAAATTATTTTAATAGTAAAAAATTTGTGTCGCATACTATTTTTATGTTTCTAAATTTGTATTTGGTTTTTTAGGTTTTAAAATTGTATTACTTTAATTCCAAAAGTTTAACAATGGACAATCTTTTTCGCACATTATTTTTATTTTTCTATATTTCCTTAGGTTTTAAAATGCTGGTTTTTAGTTTTTTTTTTTTTTTTGTAATTCCAAAATTTTACTATTTTTTCGCACGCGATATTTTTATTTTCTCATTTTTTATATTTTTTCCAAGGTTTCGAATTGCTGATTTTTCGTAAAAAAATTTCGGAAGTTTCAGCATTGCACCTTTTTTTTGCCTGCTATTTTTGTTTTGTTCATTTATTATTTTTAATGGCTTTCAAATGCTGTTTTTTTTTTTAATTCCAAAATTTGAACACAGAACATTTTTTTCACGTTTTTTTCTAAACTTTTTCTTAAGTTTTAAATAATTTGTTTTTTAGTTTTTTTTTAAAGTCCCAAAATTTTGACATAGAAAATTTTTATCGCACGCTATTTTTATTTTTCTCATTTTTAGTTTTTTTCTAGGTTTCAAATTCCTTTCTTTTTTTTTAAATTGTTCCAAAATTTGAACTCTGCACAATTTTTTTTATTTTGCTCATTAAAAATCATTTAAAATTTTTTCCAAAATTGCAACACAAAAAAAAATTCAACTCCAATTCAATTTTTCAGCAAATTAAAAAAAAGTGAAAATTTGGAATCTTTTTTCTGTAAATAAATCCGTTTTTGCCTTTTCAATGCCATTTGAAATATGAAAATCAAAAACCCCCAGTCTTTTTCTGAAATTTAGCACTCCGTACCATTTGTTAATTGAGCTATTGAACTGTTTTACAAAATCAATTGCTTACAACCAAATACGCATAAATTTCAATTACAATTGGCGCCAGCGTCAATGACAACTATTCACACATACATGCACACATGCATTAGCAAAAAAGCAACAATCTTCGTCATCGATTGTAGGTACAAAACACGCAAAAAAAACTATAAAAACAAAACTGATTCAATAGACACAATGAAAAAGTGAAAACACGCAATAGTTAAACGAAACATTTTGTTTTTGTTGCTGTTGGTGTTATGTAGACATTTGCGTGTGTCTGGATGATATAAACATTCGAACGCCTGCGTCAACAAATCCATTGAGCAGATCAATCAGAAAATCATATTTTTTGCGCAATTGCCAAAGTAAAACGAAATGTTAAATATAGACAAGTGTTTAAAAAACAACAACAAACAGCAATGGGAGGAAGGACTCAGACATCTTTTGCTATACGCCAAGGTGGGGTAGGTACAAAAATGTTTTGCAAAAAAAGAGCAAAGAGCAAAGTATAAAAAAGAAGTGGGCAATAAAACGCACAAAATATTGAAAAAATACAAGCACACACACAGAGATTATGTAGCTCACGAGTGGCCTTCTTCCTCTTGTTCTTCCTCTCCTTCATCTTTCAACAAGTGTGAAATTCCGTTGAAGAAATTGGAAGCAGATTTGCACATCTGTTCTGAGCAGTAACCGCAGTCAAGGCTACATCTGATTGCCTTAACGTGGCTGCCACCACCGCCGCTTAGGGTGCAACTGAATTGCAAAAAATACGCCAAAAAATCAAAGAAAACAAACAACTTTATCGGCAACATGCTGCCGAACAACAGGAGCTGCCAGCATGCACCGATCTGTGTGTCAGACTGATGGACTGCCTACACACAAATGATCGGCTGCGGTAATACTCGATCGGTCGACTGACTGACTGAATGGCTGCTTGTTTAAATATTGAACTATCTGTCTGTATGGCCTGTCAGTCTGTCCGTCTGTATGTCTGCGTGTGTATGAGTGTATGATGGGCCTGTTTGAATTCTGGGCTGTTGCAACTCACAACTCGCTGCTCAGCTATTTATGCCCTCTGCTTCTGGATTTTCCTCGCATCACGCGCCATCTCAGGGCAGTGATGTTGATCGCATTTTTCTGATTTCTTGATCAGCGATCGACAGTTGCACCAACAGAAACATTATCCAAAACGAAGGAATGTGCCGAAATGAAAGGAAAATGCTAACGAATATTTAAATAAAGGTGCGGGGCCAATATGCGTGGATATACACACATACAAACATTTCTACACATGTTTTACAGGCTCAGCGGTTGGCTGGTGGTATTGAGAGATCGGCATTTCATGAAATCGTGTATCAAAAAAGGTTATACAATTTTCATATTCATACACACATACATATGTATGTGCATGTGTACATGCGCAGACGTATATTTAAGCATATGTACATACTTAATCGCGCTACAGCGTGGCGTCTTGAGGAACCGCATCTGTGCACACACAAGGTTTTGGATATTTTTTCAAAGCAATTTTTCCCTTTGCTTTTTTTCTCTTGTTTCTTTATTCAGATGTTTTTTAATATTTCATGTTATTTTATTTGATTTTTCGTTGTTGTTATTTTTCATATTTTATTTTGTTTCAAATTTTGGCACCAAAGCAAGTATACAAGACTTTTACTAAATATTTATGCGTAAATACAGCAGCTATTGCTTGTGGTTGACTTGTTGGCAAACGTTTTGAAAACTCCATTTAAGCAAAGCAGATAAAAGAAAAAGTAAAACGATGGGCTGCAAAACAGGCAATGAGTGTCTGGTTGAAAAAATGTTTACATTAAAAAATTCAAAAAAGACAACAAAGCAAAGGGAATTTTTATAAATACATATATATCTTTTTAATGGGTGTTCCATTAAGATGTCGTATTAAGCCCTTACCGTAATTAAAAAAAATATTAGAATAAAAAAATAAAAAATAAAACACAAAAAAAGAACGAAATTTGAAAAAAACAAAATCTAAATAAAAAAAAAAAACAAATCAAAGCGAAGTTGTATAGATATATAAACATATTTTTTTATATCGGTTGTTTCATTAAGATATTCTATCAAAAACTTAGCGTCATTTATTTTCTCGTTATTGCTGTTTTATTAGAACTAAATGAACCTATACGTAAAAAAATGTAAAAATTCAAAATCCAAATTGTGAAAGCTCTGAGATGATTAGAAAGCATTGATTGTTGACTTTGATTTTTTTTTTTGTTTTTCTGGTTTTTGTTTTTTTTTGAAAGAAAAATTGTATATCTATAACTCAAAAGCCTTGCCGAAGTGGAAGACGAGGTTCAATACGCCATTGTTAAAATTGAGCCTTCGCTATGCCGCAATGCCATTTAAATTTTGTTCAAAGACAGCAAAGCGTACTGCTACTCACGCGGTAGTCATTTGTGGGAAAACTTTTTTATTTTATATATTATTTTTATTCATTACATATTTTATTTTATTTTTTTATTATATAATTATTTTTTGATATTATTATTTATATTCCAACAAAAACATCAGCATTTTTCAAATGAAAAGCGCGTTATTTTTCACTTTTCAAAATTTCTGGCCTTAATGGGCCACCCTATTTTCAATTTATTTTAATTAAAACGATTTTAGAACTGTGTTTTTTATATTTTTCAAAACGATTTTACTTGAATTAATTTAACTTTCTTTTATTTTTATTGCCGTATCTATATTAAGCTTATTTTATTTGATTTCGCACGCCCAAATAAAAATATTTAATTTAATTTCACTTTAAATTGTTTTATTTAATTTTATTCATTTCTTTTCATTTTATTTTATTTTTTTTTATTTTATTTTATTTTCTTTTATTTTATATTATTTTATTTTGTTTTATTTTCTTTCATTTCATTTTATTTTATCTTATATCATTTAATTTCTAATTATTTAAAAATTATATATGTATATATTTTAAATTAGTTTATTTTTCTTAATTTTTTATGTTGTTTTATTTTATTTCACTTTAAGTAATTTTATTTTAATTTGTATTAGTTTACTTGTTTTAGTTTATTATATTTTTCTCAATATTTTTATTTTATTTGATGTCATATTCCCTTCTTTTTGTATTCCACTCCTACACCCCATCTTTCGATTGAGAGCAACACTCCTTCAGTTCTGCTGCACTGAATTTTGAATTGCTTCATGTTTCTTCTTTGTTGCTTTCATTGGTTTTGCCTACAGCACATCCTACATATACATACATGCATACAAACACATGTCCGTCATTTGTCGTTCGTCAAAGTTGCGCGACGTTGCAATGCATAAAATATTTTTTTAAATGCATGTCAGCAGACGTTCAGACATACATAAATAAAATACGTTGCAACATCTCTATGCTAGCCTTCGATTGTCAATTGTACGATTGCATTTGTTGTTGTTGCTGTTGTTGTGCACCTTTTACGCATTTTCGCCTTTAGCCAATGCAGACTTAATGAATCTTAATTATGTGCGGCGCTTGCAATTAATTTCTTAGCTACTTATGTTTGTACATGTGTATGTATGTGTGTATATGTGTATGCATGTATACACACACTTCAACATATGTATGTACATATGTTTCCATCACTATTCGTCTAGTCAATTATTCAACTCTTTTCAGCTGTCCAACGTCGATCAGATCGTCTCAACTAACCGCTGCTTGTTCGAATTTCCATTTTTTATTTGTTGTTGTTTCTCTCTGGCAGTTGTCTTATTTACTATTGCAATATTTATGCCTTTTGTTTTTATGGGTTGTGTTTCCTTTGGTTCAATGGTTTTTTTTTTGCTTTTTGCTTTGTTTTTTTGCTCCTCAATTTGATGTAATTTTTCGCATACAGCCACTAATTGCTTACAGTTCAATCGTCAAATTATGCAAAAATAGTGCACAAAAAAGAAAAACTTCACGAAAGTGGGGCACGTGTCGGTCGGCGATATGTGCTTATGTAATTATAGGCATAACTGTAGGGGTATTAATTATTTACTTTTTTTATATTCATTTGAATTTGCGGAAACGTTTAGATTTTTCCTTTTATTCAAAACTTTGACACATTATTTGCTTACAAAAACAAAAATATCGTATGATAGTTAGCCTATATCTTACAGCTCACTTCTATTCTCTCAAGAGTACAAAAAAGCGCTAGCAATGAGATGAATCTCCTATAGCACCTATTAGCTCTGCTTTTACTTGCATATTTAAATACCAAGAGACGAAATGACTTCAGTCGTCATTGGCTCTTCTCGCTGAAATATTAAATTATATGAGGAAGTATCGAGATTGTGTTGGTCATATAAGAAAAGATCAACGAATGCCATTATTCATATTCCTTGCCGTTTGAACAACAATTGAGCGTAAGAAACAACAACTGAACTAAGAGTGTAAGTATACGCAGCCGAAGTTACTCTCACAACTTTACTTTGGACGGCCAAATCTTGTATTCTATCACTCTTTTTTCAGAATAGGACAAATCTTAATGCACGGAAGTAATCAATAACTTAGCAGAGCGTTGGACTTAGTGTATAAGCCTGAAAGGGGAGTAAGTCGAAAAATAAAAAAAGGTTTACCTTAAATATGTAATTAAATGGTTTTTATTTTTGCCTGGGCTTTTCAAGCGACCCTCGTGAAATGTTTCTCAAAAAATACCAGATCGAGTTGCTTTAAGACAATTGCAGATCCACCGCATTTCAGTGCGCTGCCAGTCCACGCTTACCCTTAACACCCAACCCATTTTGCACTGGTTTTGTACCAGTCCGATATGACTTCTATAAAATACTAAAGGGCCAATCATTTGAACATTTTCGCTTTAAATAAATTACTGCTTTGAACACCATTGAACATTTTGAACTGCATTGAGTACCTACTGTATTTAGTAAAACGTCGTTGGCCTCCCTAGTCGATTTCCTGCCCTGGTTTTTCACTTAATATTGAAAGTTACTCGAGATATGACCCTATAGTGACTATGTATGTATGAAAACTATCCTAGAGTGAACCAATACAAGACGATGTAAATATTACAAATATAAACATTTGGTGGACTCTTGCCAAATTTCAGCTCAAGGAAGGAGAGGAAATGAAAATACAAATAATCTCACTTTTTGACAATCGGTCATCTATCAGTTGATGAAGCAACACCAGCTTGTATAGATTCGCCTTGAACACGCCCTAAGTCCTGTAAAAGTATGCTTGCTGTGCTTCTATACAAAATCGAGAGAATATTTGTGATTGACAATTTATTTTTAACACTTCGACGTATGCGAATAGTTATTTCCCCGCCATGAAAATTTTCAACGCAAATCGCAATTTGAACCTTTCGCAATTATAGCAGCAAAGTTGGATGGAATTTTTGCATTTATACATACATACATCCTCTCATGTGTGTGTATATGTATAAGGGCATATCAATCGCAATCGTGTCGATCAGTTATGGCGCGCTCGTTTATTATCACTGCCAATGATCAATTGAACTGCAGCAGCGCTGACTTCACCTTGTAACCGGATAAGTGCGCGCGCGCGCAACCCTGCCTGGCCAAAAGTGGCGTGCCATATGCGTAACAAAAGCTAACAACAAAGCGGAGAAGGCGAAGGCGAATGCGCATGCGATTTCAATGGTTCGCTGACTACTGACTGACTAACCGACTGGCTAACTGACTGACTGACTGGCTGCCTGCTTTGGTTGGCGCCTTTGCGCTTAATTTAAAGCTGCTGCTGCTGCTGCTTTGACTGCTGACTGGTGGCCTGACGGCCTGCCACTTAACCACAATGCGCGTTGCATGCAGCAGCAAAGTTAGGTGCATGCAATCAGCATGCATTGCCAGCTCACTCACTTGGACGCATGCCACTTAAGCATGCAACAATAGCAGTGATTGCTGCTGCTGCTGCTGCCGCCCGATACAATGCAAAGCATGGATCCTTTTATTCTTGCTGTGGCACGATTGCTATTGATAATCTCTGTTGACTGTAGCATGCGTTGCAATTTTAATGTTGCTGTGCGCAAATATTTTTTTTTTTTTTCAATTTAATTTCTTATGTCTTGCGTGCTGTTGTTGCTTTTGCAGTGGCATTGTTTTGTTTGTTGCCATTTGTTTGTTTACTGCCGCTGCCATTTGGCGTTTTTTGAATGGCCATTGCCTGGAATTTCATGCTGCACCATATTGGAATATGGACACATTCTTTAGCGTAAACATTTTATTTCTGGAACATGGAAATGGTCGTTCGCTCGGTTCGTTGGTGAGTTGGTGAGTTGTTGGCGTGGCATGACGTAGCTTCATTGGCAAGCGGCAGTCGGCAGGCTGCTCACATTTCAGCCTCGCTTACAGGTAATTATGGGCATTTCGTGTAATGCACATTGACTCGTTGAACTGCTGCTGAAACCACTCAGCACTCAGCGCTGCCCTCTCCAGTGGTTGCTGCACCACGTGCCCCAATGGTTGCTACTGCTCCTCCAGCCACTTGCAGCATACCACTCAGCTGCGTTCATCTATCAAATGTGCCGATTTGAAGACAGTTTGATATCTGTCTGTCTCTTTAGCTATTTTTTTCGATCTTGTTTGATTTTGCCTTATATTTTTCACTGTGCGTTGTTTTTGCTGTTGTTTGCGAATATATTTCCCATTCCAATTTTTCGACTCTCCATATTGAATTCTACATTTCCAGCCGTTTCGGCATTTTGTTACCAACTAAGTATGTTTAAATGCATGTGTGTATGTGTGTATGTTTGTATATGAGTATTTGCTTATATGTGTTTGCATGTTTGCTGGTAATTGTACGCCAGTGTATCTATATCGTTAACTGATATCCGTGACGTGATAGTTCTGCTGTTTTGTTTGCATTGATTTGTTGGAATTTTCTTGCTGTTCGGCCAATGCAATGGGACACGCCGCTTGTTGCCAATTAACCATTTTAAGTTGTCTGGATTTGGTTCGAAATGCCTTTGTAGTCAGTGCGGTAAGGAGGATGTTGCGCTTTTAATAATCGATAACCGGAAAATGTCGTTTTAGAATTCGAAAATATTACAAACCAAAATACAAAAATTCCATTAAGGGGTTGAATATTTGTTCAAACATATCTACTTGACGCAAATTAAGAGTAAATTTAGATCTGTGCCCAAACAATAGCCAGACATCAAAAAAAGGTATGTTCAGCGCCTTCAAAGCCTTTTAAAAATTGCATATCTCAGCAAGTTTACGAAAAAAAATTTTGAAGTTTTTTGCTTTAATTAAAAATTTTTAATTTGGCGGCCGCCTTAGCGAGTGCGTTGTGAGCACTGAAGATCAAATAATAGAAAGCAGTTTTCTAAAAGTGGCCAGCCGTAAGGAGGCAATGACAAAAATTTGATTGTATTATTGCAATGAAAAAGCACGCAGTAAGAAGCCTCAAAATATAATTAAAAAATTTAATTTGAAAAAATAATATTTTCACAAAATAATAAATAAAAAAAAAACTAACGTTTCGAAGAAGAAAATATATTTGGTGAAAAAATTGCTTGAAAGAAGTAAAATTTTTTAAAAAGTGCTAAAAAAAATTTTTTAAAAAAACCAAAATTTTTTAAAAAGTGAATATTTCTAAAAATTTTAAAATTAACAAAATGTAAGACATTGGGCATAATTTTAAGTTTAAAATGCATCTGAAATTATTGTAAATATAATATTTGGTGAAAAATGTTTTTGAAAACAAAACTAAATGTTTTTAAAAAATGAAAATTTCTAAAAATTTTAAAATAAACATATGCATCTGAAATTATTGTAAATAATACTTGTATCTAACATTTTCGAAAATTATTTAAATATTTACGAACTGTGTGCCGATTTCAAATCTTAGATTTTTTACAAATTTTACAATGTACAATAAATATCTACATATAAAAAACTCCAAAGTAACTGAAAAGTAAAAAAAAGACTTTTGAGTGCTATAAAAAAAAATTATATTAAAATTTTGAGAAAACTAATATTTCAAGCAAAAAAATAGTTTTGGTAGAAAAAAAACTAGGCCAAAATCGCCAATTAAGAAGAAGAAAAAAATTCTTGAAAAAAATTAATAAATATTAAAAATTTAAATTTTTCAAAAGTTAAAAGTTTTGAAATAAGATTTTAGTAAAATTTAAACTTTCTGAAACTATTATTCATTATTATTCACAAATTTAAAAAATTTCTGAAAAGTCAAAAATTTACAAACAAAAAAATCACAAAAGTATAGAAGAACTTTTTGAAACAGTTCCATATATGAATATTTTTTACCATTTATTTTAAAATTTAAAATCAATTAATTACAGAAAAAGTTCAATCGGAAAATTTTTGGAAATAATTTAGAAGCCATCAATGCTTTAAGTTCTTGTAAGCATTTGCCATAATATTTTTTTTTTTTTCAATTTATTACCCCCCACCAGCAAACTTTTTATTTTATTATAGAAATAATTCAAAATGTCGATCAAAGACAAAAAGCAAAAATGCATAGGTTCATATTACAATAACAACAGCCCACAATATAACCAAACCCAAAGCTCTTAAACCCAAATTCGAGTATCTATTACTAAAATACAAAGGCAAAAAACCCACTCAACGCCTCACCAGTAACTGATTGCTACAGCTCTTGTGGCGGCGGCTGGCACTACAGATTCGCATTGAGGCTTTTGATGTTTTGTGTAATTTGAAATATTATTACAAATCTCACACTGCTGTGGTGTGTGCGATGATGAGCGGCGCTAGTAGCTGCGGCTGCCACTGCCGCTGATGCTGTTGCACCACAAAACACTTAATGGGATTTCCCCTGTGGGGCGCGCGCGCGCTCTCACACAACCGCCCTTCTGTTGGCTACCCAAATTACCAACTGTTGGCTGGCTGCTGTCGCTAGACGCCAACGCCAACGCAAAACTCTCAACACAGCTCAACTCTACTCAACTTTCAAGCTTCATTGTGGTTGATATGCGCCAGCTAGTTGCCTTTGTTGCTATTGTTATTGTAGTTAAGTTTAAATTGATGCGCGCATCAGCTGCACGCGCGCGCCAAGTCGCACGAGAAGCAATCAATGACAAAGTGCGACAACACTTGGTTTGTGTGTGTGTGCATGTTTGGCTGTTCGCATTTGCAACAACCCCATAATAAAAATCAGCGTAAAGTCGCTTCGACCAAGCAACCACCAGCTGTGCAACGAAGTACCAAGGCTTTTTTTTTCAGTTTTACTTTATCTATTTTCATATTGTATTTCCTATTGTTAGGTTTTGCGTTTTGTTTTTGCCTGCTTATGTTTCTTTTGTATTCAACCGCCCCCCGAACGCCTCTTGCTATTTTTGTCATTTCACGTGAAATGAGCCAGTCAAACATACGGCTGGGCAGACCGCTCGCCAGACGCCGGTTTTCAGTTACTAGACAGCTATTTTCCTCTCCCGCTATCCAGCGTCGATGATTCATGAACATTTCAGTGGCTGTCAGATATTTCCATATTTCACGCTTTTTATATCAACTTTAGACAGTCGAGTTAAGTACGAGTAGCTGACAGTGGGAGTTGCAAAATGTTATTGGTAGGTAGTGTTGTTTTTGCGTTGCCTGTCATGAGCGCATTATCCTAATGCACCACCGAATACTGACTTTGTGTGTGCAACGCATAGGATTTGTGGTAATGCATGCCGAATACTTTGAAAAACAGTAGTTCGGCGAAGTCTCCTTGGACAACTTCAAAGCCATTCTCGATTTTTAATTTAATGTTAACTTTAACTTTGGAGTTTAATTTTAACCCTAACTTTGACTTCAACTTTAACTTTACCTCTTCTTTAGCTTAAGTTTTTTTATACTTTAATTTTGACTTTAATTTCAAAATTAATTTTAACTTAAAATTTAAATTTAACCTCGACTTTAACTCCTGTAATATTAACTTACCGTTAATTTTAACATTATCTTTATCTTTATTTTTTTGGTTATATTTAATTCTATCTTTAACTTGAATTTTAATTTAACCTCGAACTATTTTTTTTATTTACATAACACTTAACTTATCTTTGACTTTAACCTTGACTTTAACTTTAAAAAGTTAAAGTTAACTTCAACTTTGTCTTTAAATGTTAATTTCATTTTACCTCTAATTAAGGATTCTATTTCTCTGTCAAATATTACCTTCAACTTTAACCTTAACCTTGACTTTAACCTTGATTTTAACTTTGTTTTTAACTTTAACTTTAGTTTTATCTCATGCCTTAACTTACTTTCAACTTTAACTTTAACGGCAACTTTATTAATGACCTAAGTATTAATTTTAACTCTAGCTTTAACCTTAACTTTAACTTTATCTTCAACTTAAATTTAAACTTCAACTTTTACTCTATTCTTAACTTAAATTTTAATCCTTTCCTTAACTGCAATTTTATGTTTAACTTTAACTATAATATTAACCTAAACTTTAACTTTAACTCTAACTTTAAATTTAATTTTCACTTTACCTTACGCTTTATTTTTAACTGAAACTTTACTTTTTCCTTAACCTAATTTCTAACTCTAACCCTAACTTTAAACTTAACTTTAACTTTAAAGTTAACTTTATCTTCAACTTACACTCTAACTTTAAACTTAACCTAAACTTTAACTTTAGCTCTAACTTTAATCTTAACTTTAACTTTCACTTTATTTTCAACTTAAACTTTAACCTTATCCTTAACCTAAACTTTAACTTTAACCCTAACTTTAAAGTTAACTTTATCTTCACCTTTAATTTTAACATAAACTTTAAACTTTCCCTTAAATTAAACTTTAACTTTAACTCTTACTAAAACTTAAGCATTAATTTTTATATTAGCCTAAGCTACAACTTTAATATTAACTTTAGCCTTAACTTTAGATTTACTTTTATCTCTAACTTTAAACCTTTCCTTAGCTTAAGCGTTAACTTTAACTCCAGCTTTAACTTTACCTTTATTATATATCTCTTTTTAATATTTAAATTTAATTTGTATTCCCCCCATCCTTATTCCCCTTTAAACCTATTGTCCCTATCAAGAATTGGGACCGATCAGCTGCCCGATCCTTTCAGCAGTTAAGCATTTACCCAGTTTTTAGTTTTCCGCCTGTTTTGCCGTCAGTCATAGCCAATAGCTGACAATCTTCTGCTACAGCAATCGTTTACGCTCTTCAATTGTCTCTACGACTTTGGTGCTTCCTCTCAGGCTACCAGTCTGCTGTGCCTAAATTATTTCCATACCTACTTGAATTCAAGTTTTATAGACTTTCGTCTCGCCATTCAATATGCAAGTTTAACTACTGTCAGCTGCTGCTGCAGTGACGGCAACTCAAATTTCTAAGGTGCATGAATTAAAAAAAAATTCTTTTTCACAAATAATTTTTTTTATTTCTCCTTTTTTGCAAGATTTTTTATGTTATTTGCTTTTATTTTTACGCCTTTTTTCTATTTTTCAAAGTAGTGATAAAAATTTATTTGTTTGTTTTTTTGATTGTTATCCCCAAAAACAACAACCCAGTGCTATGCCTTTATCTGTGTGTGTTGGTGGCACGAACTGCGCAATGAAATCTGCTTTGAGATCATCTGGATATTTTGTGTTGTGTTGGCTGTGTCAAGTCGGGCGATTGCACGGTTTGCTGCTTAGTTGGTGTTGCCAGCAGCAGCAGCAGCAGTGGGTTGCTAGCCGATTACTCATTGCTGCTACCCATTTGCTACCCGGGTGTTGGCGTTAAATTCACTGTTGCTGCTGCTGCTGCTGTCAAAGGTTTGCTCGTATTTTTCTTTGTTTTTTCATCAAATAACAGCAGCTGTTCTTCCTCCGCTCCACTTATTGTTCTGGTTTTCATTATTTGTGTTAGTTGTTCTATACTTTTTCGCCCTTTTTAGCAATTTGAATTTTCCACAATTTGCTCGGCAGGGCGTTGCGTTGTGTGGCGCTCATGTTCTAGCCCACCTACACATCGCTCGAACCACGCAAACCAACTCTGCAGCCTCATAGCTACGCTCCCCCACCCTTCCTTTACCGCTTCCTTTTCGCACTTGCCTGCTTTTGTGTGTGTTGTTACTTTTGTTGCTACCATTTGGCGCCATCTGTTCGATTAAAATCCAAACTCAAAGTTGAGTGTTTCCCAACGGGGACGAACCCCGAGCCCCGCCACACATTGCACCCGCCACCACCATTCCTCTGGCAGTAGGTTTTTGTTTTACACGAGCATCTGATTCACGTTCTAGCCAGACTGCTGCGGCGCTTTACGTTGTCATAGCCGTCGTCGCCTTTGCCTTTGCCTTCGCCTCTTTCAACGATTGCTCGTTTGCCGCCAACACATTCTGGGAAAATCAGCTCGAATTGTTGGCTAAAGTTAGTTACGAGTAGCGTGTTGTGGTGGTGAAGGCGGTGGTGGCAAGACAGCTATCGCCTTTGTTTATGTGTGTGCATCTATTAGCACTTGCTTGTGTGTGTGTGTATGTGCTTGAGTGCTGCTGGATAAAGATGTGGCATGCTGATAACTTTGTGAATTATGTACAAGCATTGTGACTGTAGCAGATGTGCACTTTTGAAAATCACAAAAAGCTACTGCCAACAACAACAGCAATTTTCACAAAAGGAAAAAGTACTACAAATTACGCACACATTTAAGATGGAAACAAATGTTGCCACGATGACGATGGAATATCGAATGAGTATTTAATTGAAATATGAGGATAACTACGAGTATCTAACGTGGAGATCAAAGTACTTAGCAGTTGAAAAAAAGCAAGGGTTGTTGGCTTAAGAAAATAAAAATTTTGAAATTTAACAAGCAATGGAAAAAAACTGAAGCACGAATATGCATTTATTTCCTTTGATCAGGAGTTTTCAGACGAGTGACTAGAATAAAAAAAGAAAATTCGAATTTCGCATTAAAAAAAATCCCCCTTTTGTTTAGGAAAACTCTAACAATAGAGGCTTATGTTTTACGCTAAGTCCGTGAAAACACAAGGCACTCAAGTTTACTCGCTTCATAATAGTAATAGAAATTTATGAAAAATTTTAATCCACTTGATCTGTGTTATCAGTTCCATAACAAAGGGTGCATAGTTCCCATTTTTGGACTAGTCATTTTATTTCGCATTCGTTGGTTCGTCCTTAGGCGCTATGAGTTGCGAGAAGAGGGTAAAAATTGTAATATTGGTCCTTTAAGGCTGCGTGGCAATGACACTAAATATCTGAGTAGCAGCAGGGATATACCATAAGATATGGCACGCAATGGGTGCAGCACTGTTCAAGAGGTTCAGACCATCATAGTCGCCTGAAATTTTTCATATTTAATTAAAAATCCCTTCCTTTTTATTCTCTGAACGTTTGATGCATCAACGCCTAATAAGTTTAAAGGTTCAATCGCCCGGAACTTTCGATATTTAGTTACGTACTCTATCCTTTTCAATTTTTATATTAATTTTTGGTATTCTTTTATCTTATTTTGGATAAAAACTGCAGCAACATTAAATTATGTTTTTTCAATATTATTAAATATTCATTTTAATTTACTTACTTATTTTGCTTTTTATTTATAATATTTTTATTCGTTTTTATTTTTATTATTATTTTTTATTTATTTTAACTTTTTTTAATTTCATTTATTTATTCTATTCTATTTCATTTTATTTTATTTTATTTTATTTTGTTTTGTTTTATTTTATTTTATTTTATTTTATTTTATTTTATTTTATTTTATTTTATTTTATTTTATTTTATTTTATTTTATTTTTCACCATTTTTTTATTTATTTTTTATATTTATTTATTTTAATTTTGGTTTGTAATTGTGTTTGTTTTAATTTATTTCTTTTTGCCTTCTTTGATGCTATGTTGGCTCTATTAAATTATGTTTTATCTCGTTTTTTTTTTAATTTTTTCTCTTTTCATTCAACTTTTTTAAATTAAATTTATTTTTGGCTTTAATTTACTTTTATTTTTTTTCTAAATAAAATTTTTCATAATTTTAAATTATTTTAGTTATTTTGTCTCTATTTCCATTTCATATTTCAATTCTTCCTTCCGCTGTCTTCATTCAAGTATTTATTGCAAAAAAGTATTACTCACAATAATATTTCATCGCATGCTATTTCGCATTTAATTTATTGATAGTAATTCATATGATTTGCCTTGCCAATAGCAAACGCACTCACACAGCCCTCACGCCCACACTGAATATTCATACCACCAACACACTCACGCATGCAATCAATCCAAGTAGGCATAGCAATGAGTAAGCCTCACTGCACATGACCCGGCACACGTATTTATTAAATTGCAAACGAAAAAACAAAAGAAAAATATTATGCATACATACATATACAAATAAATAAATATGCAATTTATAAGCTTTTATGGCGTAGAGCATAAAAATGTCGCCACTGTTTTTGTGTGACGAAAAAATCTAAAAACAGACAACGAAATCCCATAAATCCTTATAACTCATGCATTGTAGGCGCTAAAGCAAATACTTATACATACTTAGTTAATATTGTGTGAGTGTGTAAGTAGCATATAGGTAAATGTATAGCTAGTGGCCAGCTGGAAGTTTGCTGCTGTACTTAACAGTGAAATATGACACTTAGAGTATTATAATATGTATTTTTCTTTAGACAGCCTGTCGGCATTGTCATATTAGTTGGCAGTGGAGTTTTCGTGCAAAATACTTGTTTCTACTTGTATACAACTAATATCTGTTGTACTTATATTGGTGGTTTTGATGGACTTTTTAGCAGAAGTGCTTAGCTAGCATTTTTCTTTGGCTGGCAAAGCTAATACACGTCTTAACAGGAAGTTCTTTGCGCGCAAAACTGCTCAGTAGCAACTGTAATATTTTTTATGAATTTTTGTGTTAGTAAGGATGTGCTCCTAAAACTGGGTTTTCCTTTTCAATAATGTTGAAATAATGAAGGTGGCGCAAGTAAGGAATAAGAAAAGATTTTGAGGGCTGGACATTTTATTTTATGAAATCAATATTTTGGAAACCAATTCTGGAGTAAAGAAAAACCAAGAAAAATAGAATTCGCGATTCCATTGAGTTCTCGAAGTGAATGCACTAAGGGGGCTTTTCTTGCGTTATTCGTACTGAGAGTCTTGAGTTAAAAAGGAAAACTGAAACGAAGGAATAAGAAATGGAATAGCTAGTAGTAAGGCGGGGTAATCGATTGCAACACTCATCAAACTAAGTATAAAAGAAAGAGGAATAGAGAAAAATAGTCCATCTGCTTTCGAGGGACGTAAAGTCAATCATAAGGAGGCGGGAACTGTATGCATGGATGGGAGTGGAAAAATTTCGCTTTAAACTTAACTTGCGGTATTTTGGAGTTATCAATTTTAATTAAAAGTTAGATTATAAATATTTTCACGTCGTTTATCACTCATACAAAAGTTTATACCGAACGAAAAAAAATAAAAATCACAACTTCAACAGAGGTTGGAAAATTTTTTATTTAAATATTTTTTAATAGAAATTTTTAATAAAAATTACTTAAAAATTATATGACGTCACGTGGTTTACAACTCGTACAAAAGTTGATAACGAACATTTGAGGAAAATTAAAAAAAAATTACATCTTCGGAAAAGGTTGGAAAATTTTTTTTAACTTTTTTTATAAAAAAATCATCCTTATAATTTCTTCTTTTTTTAATAGAAATAACTATAAAATCATTTAAATTATTTGAAGCAAAACTAAAAAAAACATAAACTAAAACTAAAAAAAAATTACAGTTTCAGAAAGGTTGCAAAATTTTTTTATTTAAATTTTTTTTTTTTAATATAAATTTTTCCTAATAATTTCTTCTTTCTTTGAAAAAAATTACCATAAAATCATTTAAACTATTTGAAGCAAAGACAAAACAAAAAAAAAATAAACTAATTTTGTCAACTTAGCTCGTTCTTCATGAAACACTGTGACCCCATTCCGCCATGCCAATATATTTATATTTTATTATGTTTATCCAGCTGGGCATGTGAATTCATTAATTTGCGCAAAATTGATACGCTGATAGTTGCGGATTTGTATGTGAATTTATTTGAATTAGTGCTGCCACAGCCATTCAGTTTGGTCACTATTATTTTTGTTCGTGTGTGTGTGTTCCCATTGTCTGCCGAGTCATCAAACAATGGATTATTATTTTGGCGCCAACAATATGCGCATACCATGTAAAACAGTCAGTTAACATACCAACCAACCAACCAACCGACCAAACGATATCAAACCGATTGCCAGCAACCATAAATTCTATGAAATCAGACGAAAATGCCAGCCAACCAACGAAACAACCACGCAAATCAATATTGTGCCAAAAAACAGAGTAGTTCAACTGAAATAATAGCCACGGAGAAGAAACAGCTTAGACAATGAGCGACCCATCAGTGCCAGCGCCAGCGCCAGTGCGACTGTGAGCACTTGTACATACGTACCCTGCTTCATTCCTATCAAACGGTCAGACGTTGCGTATGAGCAACATGCGGCGTAAATGGGTTTATACGTGGCTGTGTGCGTACGTGTGTGGTTCGTGCTTGCTTGTGAGTAAGTTGTCTAACATCAGCTTAATAGCAATGACAGTTGTGGCGCGCGTAACAAATGCTCGCGCGTTCCAACAACGCCACCCCCCACGCCTGAGCAACCCTTATCGCTCTTATGCAAAAAGTTATATTGTTATTGTCGCCATTCAGTCGAGTTGGCCTGGCAGGCGATGACTGCATGACGTTTTTATTATTTTTGCATGCCCCCGCTCCATGAAAAGAACAAATAGCAAAAACAAAAACAAAAAAAGCACCTAAAAACAAAAACGACAACAACAACAACCAATGCGAAAACGAAATGTAGCAAATGGCAATGTTTTGTGGCAACAGCAGTAAGGCAAGCTTAAATTGGGCAGCAAAAACAACAACAATAACACAACAATCAGCAGCAGGGGCCAGCAGCAGCAAGCAATCACAAACGAACGAACGAGTAAACGCAGCTGTGACAACAGCTTGTTGGCCAACATGATTTTTCCATCGGGGTTATTGGGGTTGGTTGCGTTTTTGATGGTCTCACTGCGCTATGCAGAGAAAAACAATTCATTTTTGTAATCACCCTCCTCCTCCTCCATACGGAAGGGGGCTATCCAACAATATTTGCTAAGAATTGTTTGCCATTATTTGCGCTGCTGCTGCTGCTGCCACAACTGCCAATGTCATGCTGCTATTTTATGTTTCTTGTTTTTATTGTTGGTAGCAAATTTTTTCACCACATGTTTCTTGTTCGGTTGTGATTGTTGCCGCCGCCAAGCTGTTGACGAGATTTGTTATCGTCGCCCAAATAAATTGTATGGCGGTTTTTGAGTCACATTTTTGGCGCTGCTGTGACGGACAGTATGACAGAAATGGTGAAGCGGTTAGAGGCGAGTGGAAGGGAACTATCTTTTGGGAGCGTCATACAAAGCTCCGTTATACAAAAAAACACAAGCGCACATTCTCTTTCTACACAGACCCATTTATGTACGTATATATGTATTAACCTATGTATGTGTGTATGTATGTATGGATGTATGTAAGTATTCACGTATATATGTATGCATGCATACACATACATAGCGCTGGCTTAGCAAACAAACCCGACCCGGAGACGTAAAGCAGCCAGCCAGATAATATGAAAGCATACTTCAAGTGGCTGCCGAGTAGTAGCAGCAGCAACAGCCAGGGTGTATTTGACAAAGTAAATGTTTGCGCTGGTGATGCGCATGGACTTCGGGATCCGTGGAATGCGTGGTGCACAAATTTGAAAAGAGGTTGGAATGGGTTTCAGTGCCCGCTACTGTCTGTGAGTTCATCTGTTGGCTCTACCAAGTCATCGAATCAAAA
Source organism: Anastrepha fraterculus (assembly GCA_037575425.1). NCBI lineage: Eukaryota > Metazoa > Arthropoda > Insecta > Diptera > Tephritidae > Anastrepha > Anastrepha fraterculus. Next base: position 18,162 of record JAYXIM010047356.1, on the reverse strand, counting down.
CTAAGTCATCGAAAAGCAGGCTGGTTGGCGTAATAAATTCGGATAAACGTCAGACTAGCGAACTTTTTTATAGACGTTAAAATTTCGGATTCATTTTCGGGCTTCAGATCGGGATCCATTGCTTTTCAACACCTCGCATCCCTAACTTGCGCTCTCAAGTTGGTGAATGATTACAGTGCGAACAATCGGTGGTCTGGTGCTAGAGTATTTGTCTCAATCTCGCAAACACACTTTCACATATACATACATCCATTTTACGCCCATACTGTACTGTAGGTATGTCCTTTGGCCGCATCATAAAAATTTTGCTGTCATCAGTTGTTTTGCAACATTTATGGCCCACACACTCGCACACTTCAAAATATAAAAAAGTATTAAAAGTAAAATAAAATACAAAAAAACAAAAACTCAATGCAGACAGTCCAACTTTGCGCTTCGAATTCATTTTCCATTCCATTTGCTTTCCGCACACAAACACACACACACACGCACACAGTTTACCGCATACAGCTGTGCGCATAAATTGATATGTAAGGGATAGAATTGCTGCAAACCATTTGTGCAGCTTATTTAAATTCAGACACACGTATACACATTTACATACATACATATATATGTATTTGCTTTTGTTAGTGGATTTTCCTTACAACTTTGCCTTTGGCACTCGTTGTTCGCAAGCAAAAAATTACAACGGAAAACAAAGCAAAATTATTTGTCAACGTTTTGGATTTATTACAAATGCATACAGACAAAAGTGACGCAATGAGCCAACAACTCCAATGGCAGCAACCACCACAGCAACAGCAAAAGCAACGGCAACCGCAACTCCAACAGCTGTGTAGTGGCGGTGGCCCAAGCAAAAATAGAATACCCACAAATAACTGTTGGAAAATAGCGCCACCGTCTCCCACTAACAGCGCCCGTTGCAGTTAGCAGCTGCTTTTACTACGCGTTCAGATTTGTTTGCGCAAGCAATTGATAGCATTGAAAATGAATGGTAAAACAAACTTTTTCTCTTTGTGGATGGTATGAGTGTGAGTGTGTGTGTGAGTGTGCTAGTTTTCGCATTAACTGATTGCTGCGTGATTGGATGAGTGATATGTGTGCAATTGAAAAAACAAATTACTGAAATTTTTATAAGATTATTGAATGAATGTGAAACTAAGGCAATAAATGGGGAAAATAATATTTTAAAATATAATTAGTGATATTCTTCAAAGTGGCAATATGGCACTTATGGTGACACAAAGTTATGGTCATACATACATGGGACATACAAGGTGGCGCAAAATTAATCACTCCATTGGAATATTTATAATTTTTGCAAACGGCCTCGTACGTCAAACACATTTGGCACTTATGAGCGAGACAGCTGCAGTATACAAATAGCCTAAGAATGGATGGCCAAAGGTTGAAATAAAGATTTCCAGCACTCCTTTTATTTATTTTAATCTGATATTTTATTCATTTTTTATTTTTTTATTATTTTCTATTGCACTATTTTCTGTTCTATTTAAATAGGGGAGAATGGGGAGTTGTGAGACGGGTTTTGTTTTTGGACCCGTATTACTCAAAATCTTAATATTCTGCATGTGTCAACGATGGAATCTTTAGTCAATGAATACTGGAAGCTATTGGTATGGCCTATTTAACAAAACTTTAATTTTCCTTAAAATTAAAATTGTGTATAATAATATAAAATATAATACAAAATACAAAAATGTGGGGAGTTGTGAGACACCATGGTTTGAATCAATAAAAATGACTTATTTTAGTTGTTAGTTCTTTAATAAGATGAAAAATAAAAAAGAAACGACAATTGTTATAAAAAAGCGTATAAAAAATGCAATGCCATCAATCTGATGATTCGCAGTGAGAACATATATAATAACCAGTTCGTAAATTGGCACACTTTAGGTGCACAGCTCGATCGCATACGTTGCAATGAATGGAGTTGTTTCTGCTTAACTTTTTCGGCATTTGCAGAAAAATTTCATGATATATATACAAACAATGCATGAATATTGCGAGGTACTTATGACAGATGCGTTAAAACGTCGAAAAAAACGGTGTCTCACAACTCCCCAGATTTGTTGTCTTACAACTCCCCAAATCGTTTTTTTTTATAAATGGCCGCGTAGTCATAAGCACATTGAACGTTCATGCCCATGTGAATGTGTAAATTCAAAGCTAATAGGACAATTAATAATTTGTATATATTAACATTTGCAATTTGCTTCAACAACTGATCGTATGTATCGCAAAACAAATGATGAAAAAAACTTACCGAGAAATTCCAAAACGCAGTAACTGGAGAGACGCGTCGAATGCGTGTAAATATGACCAATACTAGCTAAAAAGTGAGATCGCATCGAGAACACTTGTTGACACTTAAAATCGAAAGTAAACAAATGAATAATGCCGAAAGGTAACAATGTCTCACAACTCCCTGTGTCTCACAACTCCCCATTTTCCCCTACATTTTATTTTTTAAATTTTACTTTACTTTATTTCATTTTATTTTATTTTATTATATTTATATGTTTTGTTTATTGCCAATTTAAGTTCATTGTTCAACTCCTATTTTTTTATTTTATATTTTAATAATAGTTTTATCCATTATTTATTTAATTTATTTTAATTCATTATTTTTTTATTTCAAATTTTACTTTATTTTATTTTAATTTTATTTTATTTTATTTTATTTTATTTTATTTTATTTTTATTTTTATTTTATTTTTGTTTGAACTTAATCCATCTCAGCTAGTGCCCGAGATTACACATTCCGGATAAAATTTGCAAGGGATTGTGCTCTGGTGGAGCGTAGTCCAAGTTCTACGTCCATGCGATTACTATTGCTTAAATATTTAAATAAAAAATTTAAATTTATTTATTTTATTTTATTTTATTTTACTTTATTTTATTTTATTTTATTTTATTTTGCTTCGTTTTATATTATTTTATTTTATTTTATTTTATTTCATTTGATTTTATTTTATTTGACATTTTTTATATTTTTTATTCTTTCTACTATATACTATATATTATATTTTATTTCATCTCATTTTATATTAGCACATTTAATTTTATTCATTTTCTACTTTCTATAATTTGCCTTCTATGTAGCACTTCAGACACACACCTTCATAAATATACCGCTTAATATCCCCCACATTGACCTTGTTTGTGTAAAAAGTATAAATGGGTAGGAAAACTAATGCGTGTACTGGCACACACATCCATACGCATGCATGTACTTTTCAATACCGTGTGTTTACATCTGATCACCAAATTTTCAAATTCCTCTATGCAGACACAAATTTACATATGTGGATGTATAAAATTATATACTCGTATACACATCAACACACTCATTCATACCCACATGGATGTGTGTATTTTCAGTCCCTATACAAAAGAATAACAATTAAATCCCAAACAGCTTATTAATATGTACCTATTCACAAATATACGCAAATACACACATATCCACACACAGGCTTGTACACATAAGCAAGCATACCAATAGGCGTATAAACCCAAAACCACTGAACAATTAAAATCCCACATACTTTACAAATGAAACAATTTTCTTTTGCTCATTGTCTTTGCCGCCTCCACCCCCGCCACTGCCCTTCTCTCTTACTTCTGGCTGCTACCACACAGACTCGACGTGTGTTTTCATAATAAAATGCCACCCCCGCTATGATATCGGAAATTATTTGTGTTCGTATCGGCTAACAAATTTTCAACATGCCATTAAACGAAAGGCAATAATAACACATGGAAATGAGTGCAAGGGAGGTAGTATAGGGAATAAGAATTATAAAAGAAGAACACAAGTTGTTGCTGGGGTGCATGAAAGCAGAAAGTAGGAATTAAAGTGCTGACTAGACGATTTGTTCTCTGTTTGATGGCAAGCGAAGCGAATGAAAACAGATGTTGGCTGCTTGACTACCGCCATCTGCGTCCATTGTGGGTGTGGATGTGGATGTGATGCTCGAGGTTGAGGTTGAGGTGGATGTAGAAGATGTAGAGATGGTGGTGGAGGTGCCGGCACCGCTGGCTGTGGATAACCGATGTGTAACCGCGTGTGGAAGAGCGGCCGGGCCGATATGTAGGAGGTGTTGAACGATTATTCGCTACTCAACATCATATTTGTAGGTTTTTTTGCGCACTTGTTTATATTTACAATAATTTTTATACAAATGCCTGTAGTGCTATAAAAAATGGAATATGTAAATAAATATGTATAAAGAATGGCGCATTTAAAAAATAATTAAAACAGGTGTGGAGCAATAATAAGAAATTGGCGTTAAAATAATTGCGCTTTTGTGCGAAATAATACAGTCAGACGGATATGAAAGGTTAACTGAAAGCGAGAAATTTATAAAAAGAAATGAAAAAAGGGAATGAAAGATAGTGAAATAAAATAAAATTAATTTAATTAAAGTAAAATAAAATAAAATTGTTTAAAAAAATGAAAAAATTAATAAAAGTAAAAAAATTCTAAGAAAAACGTAATTTAAAAACTACGTAAAATAAAATACGAATAAAATAAATGCAAGTAAAATTTCAAAATTGCTTAAAATAAAACTTAAAAAAATAAACTAAATCAAAAAAACTGAAATAAAATAAAATGAAATACAAGTAAAATAAAAAGGAAGTAAACTTTAGGCATTGCTTGAAATAAAACTAAAAAAAAAATTAAATAGTCCAAATTAAAAAAATAAATTCATAAAAACTAATTTAAGCAAAATAAATAAATTTACGAGCAAAATAAAAAGAAAAAGTTTAAAATAAAAAAGAGAAAAATAAATAAAATAAAATAAATTAAGACAAAAAACTAAAATAAATAAAATAATATTAAATGAAATGAAACAAAATGAAATAAAATAAGCAAAGAAAATTGAATAAAATAAAATAAAAAAGAATAAATGGCCAAATTAAAACAAAATAAAATAAATTAAAAAAAAAACACATGAAATTAAATAATTAAAATAAAACCAAAAAATTTAATGAAGCAAAATAAAATAAAACCAAAGAAAATTAAATAAAATTAAATGAATTAAATTAAAAAAAGTAAAAAAAAAAATCAAAATAAAATGTAATAAAAAATTAAATTAAATTGAATAATGAAAATTAAAACAAAAAAATAAATAGAATTAAGAAAAAAATTGACTGAAGCAAAATAAAATAAAACCAAAGAAAACTAAATAAAATTAAATGAATTAAATTTAAAAAAAAGTAAAAAAAAAATTAAATTAAATTGAATAATGAAAATTTAAACAAAAAAATAAATAAAATTAAGAAAAGGGTTAAATTCAAAATTTAAGCATAAATTAGATATTTATATTAAATTAAACGTAATAAATAAAAATACACCAAAAATTTATTCAATTAATATAATTCGAAATCAATAATTAATACTATATAACCCGAATGGGCATGGGCTCGAAACTCCGGGCACGAAACGCCAAATGATAGAAAAAGTTGTATGTAATCGCGGCCGCTCCTCAGCAGGCAATGTCACACCTTCAAGTACATTTCTGCCATGAAACAGTTCCTCACAAAAAAGCCAGCTGCCCTTCAAAGCCGGCTGAAAACTGTAGGTCCCTCCATTTGTGAAATAACATTAAGACGCACACCACAAATAGGAGGACGAGCTCGGAAAAATTCCAAATAAAGGGGACAAGCGATAATTATACATAGTTTTTTAAATTAAATCAAACTGAACGAAAATAAAAAAAATTATCAAATCAATAAATAAGCACAAAATTATATCTAAAACTCAAATCAAATGCGCAGCAAAGTGTTATGAATATGAAAATTGGTTTGCCATTAGTTAAGAGCTCCTGTGTTGTGCTCAAAAAATTTTAACTAATACGAAAAATTGTTAAATTATAATACATCTCATCCGAACATGTTTTAATGCTTCTATTTATATGAAAATCACATTTTATTGTGCTTATTTATTTATTTCTACTAGCGGCTACCTACCGCCGCCGCATGCCTTGCATTCTTTGCGCGAACAGTTTTTTCCAATCAACTTGTTTTGGTTTGTTGTTATTCACTTGACTTTTGGCTTGTGCAAATTTTTTATGAACGTAACGCAGCTTGCATACGGATTTCAAGTGTAGCGTTTAATGACCTACAAATTTGCAAAGCAACAACACAGGCGGCAAGAGAAAAAAGTAGTAACTATGAAAAATGTTTAATCCAGACAAATAAATGCTTACGTATGTAAATTTGCTTATGCGAAAAATACATTTACTTTTCATTTTTTTTTATGCAAATGAATATGAAAATAATAATTGTAATATCAGCAGGATCGAAAGGTGTGGGCAAAAAAACGAGAGCTTAACAAAAATCAATGAAAAAATAAGAATTAAATATAATATTGTCTAAAATGATTTTCACTTAAGTAAGCGCTTATATACTTAAATTTGATTTTTATTTCTTTATTTGCAAACTTTTACTTTTTATCGTGGTTTTGTGTAATCATTTTTGTGCTGTTCGATTAACTTTTGATAAAAATGCGCTTGTCACAAATAATGGCCCAGTCACCCAATCAAATCCAATTCACTGCTGCTGTCATTTTAATGCCAAGCAATCGAAATTTCACGAAAGTACAAAAACATTATTTTATTATTTTGTATTTAAAATAATTTTTTTGTCTACATGCGGAGGTCAATTGGCTAGTCAAAGTCGACGAAAATCGTGTAACCAGGTGAACGTCTGGCACTCACTTGTTAAGTGTACACAGAGAAACAGCGAAAATAATAAAATATAAAAAAAATTAGCATAAGGAAAAATACCGTCTGCAAACGATTGGCGGCTAAATTTGCATTTCTTATAACGCCAACAAAACAATTCGCACCTTCACCGCGCTAAATTTTTATTTGTAATACTGATTGAGCAATTCGCATTCGAATTTGTTACCTCAGCGTTATTGGCTTTGTAAACAGTGAGTGGATGCATATGGGGAAAAATATGAATTATTATAATAGGGAATTTAATTAAATCGAGCGAGTGGAAATTTAATACGAGAAATTTTATTAAGGAATATTGAAATGAAATAAGTAAAATTGAAAAAAAAGTAAAATTTAAAAGCAAAAGTAAGTAAAAAATGCGTAGAATAAAAAAATAAGTAGAACTAAAAAACAAAAGTTATATTAAAAAATTAAAAAAAAAGTAAAATTAAAAAAATAAGCAAAATTAAAAAAAACACAAGTAAAATTAAAAAAAAGTGGAATAAAAAAAAAACTAAGTAAACTTAAAAAAAGAAGCAAAATTAAAAAAAAATATATAAACGTAAAATTAAAAAAAAGTAGAATTAAAAAAAAAAACTAAGTAAACTTAAAAAAAATAATAATATTAAAAAAATAGTAAATTAAAAAACAAAAATTATTAAAAGTAAAAATATTTAGAATAAAAAAAATTCGAAAATTAAAATGCACAAGTAAGTAAAATCACAAAAACAAGTAAAATTAAAAAGAAAAAACTAGTAAAATCACAAAAAATAAGCAAAATTAGAAAACAAATGTAAGCAAAAGTAAAAAAAAATAAGATTAAGAGGAGAATTAAAACATTAGCAAAGTAAAATGAAATTAACTCACGTCAAATTAAATTATTATGCAATGCGAGAAAAAAAGTTAAAAGTAAAATGTGAAACAAAAGTGATGAAATACAAATTTAGAAAAAGTTATAAACAAACTAAGAAAAACGAACAAAATTAAATTAAATTATATCAAACCAAATCAAGTGAAAAATAAATTTAGAAAAAGTAATAAAATAAAAACTAAGAAAAGTAAAAAAATTAAATCGACCCAAATTAAGTGGGAGAAAAAAGTTAAAACTTCTTTTGAAAAGTAACATAAAATAACTACAACTAAATAATTAATAAAGTAATAAAATAAAAAGTAAGAAAAGTAAAAAAAATTAAAAAAATTAAGAAAAAGTAATACAATATAAATTTGAAAAAATTAACAAAGTAAAATTAAATCAAATCAAATTAAATGAGAGAAAAAAAAAAAAATTAAAACTAATATGAAATAACTTAAACAAAATAATAAATAAAATAATAAATTAAAAAGTAAGAAAAGTAAAAAACATTAAAAAAGTAATAAAATATTAATTTTAAAAACTTTATAAAGTAAAATTAAATTAAATCAAATCAAATTTTTTTTTCTGAAAACTAATATAAAATAACTACAACTAAATAATAAATAAAATAATAAAATAAATGGTAAGAAAAGTAAAAAAAAATTAAAAAATTAAGAAAAAGTAATAAAATATAAATTTTAAAAAATATATAACATATAAACATTTGTTTTTTGAAAACTAATATTAAATAACTGAAACTAAAATATTAAATAAAATAATAATTAAAAATTGACAAAAAGTAATAAAACAAAAACTTAGAAAAATTAGCAAAGTTAAATTAAATTAAATCAAATCAAATTAAGGGAGAGAAAATGAACTAAACAAATTTGAAAATTATTATAAAATAACTAAAACTAAATAAGCAATAAATACATAAATTATTAAAGAAAAATAAAATTAAATTAAGTGGGAGAAAAAAAATTAAATAAAAAAAAATTCAAAACTTTAAATTTTTGCACCAATAAACCAAACCAAAAACCTCAATAAAAAAAAACCGGCACATTTTTCGAAAATGATATAAAATATTGTATTTTAAGCAACTTTACGGCTTCTCCCCTTCCCATAGGCAATTTGTATACATAATTGTTGTATTTGTAATTAGCCACAGTTTGGTCGCCATCCTCCTCTAATACAAATCACCTTTAAGCTTACACTTTTTCAACCTAAAATTGAAGAGGCTATATAAAAAGAATAGAAAGTTGGCTGATAAAAAAAGTAGAAAGTTTTGATGAAAAATCTAATGAATTTTTCTGAATTTTGAACTAAATTTAGAACTTTTTCTTATGGCTTTTGTAAAGAATAAATTATATTTTTATTAAAAATTAGTTTAAATTAATTTTAGAAAAGTTAAATGTAAGAAAATAGAATAAAATTTTGATTCGCTTAAAAAAACATACATTTTTTGTTTCATTTTTTTTCCTGTGGGGATCTTTTTTGTTGACGAGTGTATTTGCTTATATTTGGCGCATACATCTTTCGTCTGACGCTTTCCCGATATACTGTTTGTTAATAGACTGCTCGAAATGCAGGTAACTTACACTTTTATGCCACCCCCGAAAAACAGATGATTTTTATCACCAAGTTTTTCATGGAGATTCAACATTACCAGTGAGCGGCAAAAATACTTTTTCTATCATTTGATTTTTCACCTTTGCAACGAATCCGCGAACAAGTGTGTGCAAGCTTCAACCAACACACCCTTTATTAAAAACAATTCCGAAAAATTGCTCAAGAAATACTACGCCACCATCTTCAAGCCGAAAAAATGTGCTCGTGAAAGAAACTGTAAACTGCAAGAAAAATTCTGCCTACTCAACTGTAATTCGAGAAGTCAATGTGCCAATTTAATGCGATTTGATAGCAAAGCATTCAAAAATTTATTAATTTACCATTTGGCGAATGCGACGGTGTGCAAAAAACAACAGAATATCGCAAAGTGCAAATGAAAGTAAAAAGCTGAAGTAAATCAGGCAGCCCAAAAAACGCCAACAGGTGGTGACAGTTAGACAGTCAGAACCTGCAGTCAGAAAATGTGTTAGCAACAGTGCGACAGGCCAATAGTTTGGTGGGGCTAAAAACAAAAACAACACATTCAACTCAACAAACGAACCTTTCTCGGCAACGTAGCAAAATCTTTGCGCTTTTACCTGTATTTTTTATTTTATTTATATTGTTGTTGCGCTGGTAATTCGATACTCATTTGTGTAGGGTAAAAATGTGTGTATGCGTGTGTGTCTGCAAGGTGTAGGTATTGTTGCTGGTGTTGCTGTGGCACCGCTTATTGCCGGCACTTTCTTAAGCAGCACGAAGAAACACGAAATTGCTGCTTGCAACATGAAATGAAGCAACAAGTTGTGGCAAGGAGCGCAGTAAAACACACATACCTGCATATCTTGTTTCTACTTTTTCCCATGCATGCCAGTTGTGCGGAAGGGCGCGCGTTTAGCAGAAGGAGTTGGTAAATATTTTACGAAATTTGTGTTAAATGTTTTCGAAGTGTTTCTTATTATTTATTCGTTTTTATTTATATAAAATTTTTGTTTGTTTTTGCTGCAAATGAAAGTAACCAACTGAAAACAAACAAAAATGTTTGTAACTTTTTAAATACCGAAAATCATCAACTCCAGTAGCTTTAAATTTGGTCACTTAAAATATTGAACTATTAACAAAACGGAAATTTTTGAAAATTAAAAAAAAAGTTAATTATTATTTTAATTTTTTAAATTAAGAAAATTTTTTAAATTCCTTCAAAATTTCAAACTCTTAGCAAAACAACAAAACTTTTTTTTTGTTGTAAATGAAAGTTGCCAGCTGAAGTTTTTAAAAATCAAAAAAAAAGTTGGTTATTATTTCAATTTTTTAAAATCAGAAAAATTTTTAAATTGACTCAAAATATCAAACTCTTAAAAAAAACAAAAAATTTTTTTTGCTGTTACTGAAAGTTCCGAGCTGAAATTTTTAAAAATTGAAAAAAAATTGTTATTATTTTAATTTCTTAACCTCAGAAAATCATCATCTCCAGTGGCTTTAAATTTTGCTATTTCAAAACTCAAACTCTGAAAAAAACAGCAACAATATATTTTTTTTTTGCTGTAACTGAAAGTTCCCAGCTGACATTTTATTTCTTATGATTCTTAGTTTTTCAATTTTAAATTCTCTCAAAATCACAAAACAACAACAACAATTTTTTTCGGTATAAGTGAAAGTTCTCAGCTGAAGATTTTAAAAAGTAAAAAACAAAGTTTGTTTATTTTTATTTTTCCAATTCAGTAGATTTTTTACATTCCGAATTTTTTTATATGCACTCAAAAACTCAAACCCTTCACAAAACAACAACATTTTATTAATTCGCATTATGCAAATTTATGCAAAAAAAAGAAAAATACTTCGCTAAATCCATTTCTAAAATTGCTACTTTCTTCACTTTTTTATTGTCTTGGCTTCATGTTGGTTTTTTCCTCCCGCTGATTGGCCAACAAATTATTTAGCCGCCTATTTGTTGGCACCGCACTGTGTCTGTACCACAACCTACGCAAATTTTGATTGGCTCAGAAAAACTAAAAATTTTTTGTTAGATTTTGCTTTATTTATTTTTCCTGCTTTTATTTGTATTTAATCAGCTAATTTTCTGCTTGCCACCTTTTTGTACGCTTATACGTGCATTCATACATACATACATACATACACTTATATATATATAATATTAAATATGCAGATGTAGTAGATGATACAGTTTCATATGTGTGCGCTCTTTGAGGGCGTGTGTGTGAGTGTGTTTGAGAAATCGCAAGACCAGTTGAGTTTATTGATAATTTTACTTTCTTAAGATCGACAGCAGATAGGAGTGATGTGTGTATTTATCAGCAAATAACGGTATATATTATATATAAATATGCATATTCATGAATTAATATACTCATCTGATACTAAGCAATGATGATTAAGCAACATTTTTTTCGAAATTTTAAACTTCTTTCTGGCCTAAAAAAATACATCTCAAAAATGTTTCATAAGCCTAAGGATGCCTTACATTTCATTAAAATTGTCCCACTTGGAAGTAAGAAAATTTTTTCTTTGACTTTTTTGACTTCTTTAAAAACGATTATCGGTAATCTTTTATTGGCTCTTCCTAGAAAATTACCCTTGAAAGCTAATCTAATTTTGCATACATTTTCTGCTGTTTCTAAGAATTTGAATCGCTCTGTTGATTTCCGAGTGGATTGTTTTGAATTTTTGAAATAGGAGATTTTTTCATAAAAGCTATTCCAATCTCGCTGGAATTTAAATGTACATATATGATGTCATTAATTATTTTCACGTATTTAGTTTGAACTTAAATATAAATTCATCATCACATTTCTTGAAAAGCAAAAGGGATCAAAGGCCACTTATTGCTTTTTCTGCCTCTCTCTACATATTTTTTGCAATTTCACATTTATTCCGAGAATTTTTCATTAGCGCAGCTCATTGAGAACTTTACTCTTTGCGGGAAGTAGAGAGAGGAAAGTCTTATTCCAGCGATCGAAGCGGTCCTATCAGGCAGATAAGGCTTTAATCTTTGTTAAGAGTATATGAAGTAAGCACACCAGTGTGTGAATATATGGAAGTAGACCTACCAGAGGATTCTCAAAAAGAATTAACGATCAATAATTCATCTTGTTGGCAAAGGACTATTCACAATGAAACTGGAAAATCGTTTAATGAACTGAGACCTATGGCTAGAGATATAAATGTTTGGAAAACTTTTGTTGGCTCCGTAAGCATGGAATAAATAATAGTAATACTTCTTCTCAAATAACAGGCCTGCGCGTTGCTACAAGATCGGCAAAATACATTTTTTTCAGTTTCTCAATGCGGTTAAAATGGCAAATAAACTGATTATCTTTCGGAATATTTACATTTTACAATAGGTCATATGAGGCGAGCTGCCGCAAACACTTTTTGCAATACCCAGAAAAGCTTTTTGAAATCCTAATCCTCTACGGATAGGTGAGACTGGCCGATAACCAGATTGCAACTACTTATATTAGCCAGGTTCTCGAAGAAGTGCTTCCACAGAAATCTATAGCAGATTCTTCGAAACACAGGTCGTTCTCACATGAAATGGTGCGTATACTCTGCTTCTTTCTCAACTTCACAGCTCTGGCAGAAGTCGTTTTAATTCAGTTTTAAAGATTTATGAACAAAAAATGTTATGTTCTTCATTAATGTATGAATATTTTAACATTTATGTTTAACACTTCGGCTTATTATTTTATCAATCCTTCAATTTTTTCTACGCTAACCTGAGTACACTTGCACCTTCTGCATTTGCCGAAAAGTGATATGCCTGCCCACTCACTACTGCTCTTTACTGCTGTTAATATTTACGACTAGGCACCTGTGCAAAAACAAACCTATCAATTAGCGTTTGTAGTAGTTATGTATTGTGTACATGAAAATGTTGATGCTCTGTGTATGTATAGGTGTGTGGCCACTCAAATACGAACGTTCGTCGGTTTGTGCGTGAAAATTACGCGATTAAATCTAGTTAGATAGGAGCAGTGACAGTAATATGAAATATTTAGCATGCAAGCGCATATACACACACGTACTCGTATGCTTACAGTAATACATAGTTTAGGGGTAATAGGGGTAATAGTATAGAGGTCACACCTATTTGTTTCCTCATATAAAATAACAAAACGTCGCAAACTGCTAATTAACAGAAGACGAGAAATATGTAATACAGGCAGTAGGTAATCTCATACACACACATATAGACGCGTGTAAGTGTGGAAAAGCGTGTGTTTCAGTCAAGTAGGGCTGCAGTTGTGTGTCTGCAGCACAGATGTGGTATTTCCGTTAATGGTGTTAGCAAATAGTTAGGAAAATATGTAGAAGCAAAATAAAATAAAAAATTAAAAAGAAAAAAAAAATTAAAAAAAAAAGAAAAATAAAATGAATTTTATTGAAATGATGCGTTTACGAGCAGCACTTGGCATTAAGACAGCTTTTGTAATGCGGTTTTTTAGAGTACTCGCTTATTGTTTACCTAAATGCTATTACTTTTTAGTATTTTATGGGCAGACAATCACATTGACTCTCTTGGAAACAACTCAACCAATTCATGACTTCCTTTTAGTAGATAATAATCACAAAAGTTCTTTCAAGTAATGCTAGTGAATTTTAGGAATGTTTGGATTTGGTAACTTATAGAATCTTACCGGGGATTGCTCCAAGTATAAGCGACTTTTCTGCATTCTAAACTGGGTCTTATATTGAGTAAAGCTAGTTCCGGTGCAAAACAATAGACGAGGACTGCTCTATAAATTGGAACACATAGGACCTGGAAAATGCAAGTTTCATAAACCTAAGGATACCTTACATTTTACTAAAATTGTGCAACTAAACTTGGAGATCAACACATTTTTTCTTTGCACAATCTCATGAATACATCCCCAGACTTCTCCAAAGACGACTACCGGTGACATTTTATTGGCTCTTCCTAGAAAATGACCTTTCAAAGCTAATCTATTGTAATTGTGGATACATTTCTTGCTTTTTCTCTGAATTTGGATCGATCTGTTGATTTCTGAGTGAATTGTTTTGAATTTTTGAAATAGAAAATTTTTTTCATAAAAGTTCAAATCCTCCTGGAATATAAATATACATATGTATGTATATGACTTCATTTATTATTTTCACGTATTTACAATAGTTTGAATTTAAATATAAACTCATCATCAGGTTTCTTGAAAAATGGAAAAGATCAAAGGCCAGGAGTGCTCTATCAATTGGAACATTTGTGTATGGTACACAAGTCTCTTAGAATGAATGCCTTTATTGCAACGCATGTTGTCAGAATCGTTAAAATGGGTTTGTGCGCTTTTGACAATCGACTCCATTAACAATAGCCCCGTATCCAATTCGCCACTTCTCTGGGCTTTTCTCGCTTCACGAAAAATGTGTATATGAAAGCAACAACAAAGTTATTGAAAGCACCAACAACGATTCTCCACTAGCGAGTATGTTTATAGGCCTCTTCTATTTGCCATTTCTCTCTCTCCGCTCGGCTCACTTGACTTAGTGGTAATCAAAATAAGGGTTTCTATATCACTAAATCTTCAGTTTTTCAGTGTTTTAACTATCCGGCAAACCTCCGAGTGAGCTTCTACTACGAAAAAGCTCCTCATAAAAAATATCTGCCATTCGGAGTTGGCTTAAAACTGCACGTTACAGGAGGAGGAGCTGGGCCAAACACCTAGCAGAAGTGTACGCGCCAATTATTTATTTATTTGGATTTATATTTTGATTATTTAGTGCACTATGCCCCACCCACTATGCCCCAGCTGCACTTTGGCCATATCCCATAGCGATCGGACCTATCGTATAATCGAATTTGCACTCAAAAATTGCCGGCGGCTGGAAAACCGCCTTAACAGTTTGCAAGCAACTGGAAAATTTAGCAACCGCCCTGTATTGTAGCAAAAAATCAAAAAGCGCCCCACTATTTAAAAATAATATTTTTTTTAATATACCCTCATTTTTCAAAATTTCAATATTTAAATCGGATGAACTTTTGCTTAAGCGTACTAAGGCTCGTATAACTGTTTATATGTGCTTATACATACATACATTTTAATATAAATTTTTTTATTGCTCTTCGCTTACCTTTCATAATGATTGCTGTTAATTCTGAAGCATTTAATTGCATGCAGAATTGATTCTCGCTGCTAATCGTTGTTGTAGTTGCCGTTTTTATATTGGCCATATATGTGTAGGTATGTATGGCTACGTGTGTGCGCAAATTAATCCGCACTTTAGTCGGCAAACTAATATTTTTAGTTGCTTGCTATTTTATTATTGTTTTACTGTTACTTGTGTATGTCTGTGAGGGTGTGAGTTTAGCAATAATCCACTTATGACGCCTGCAAGCGATTTTGATCCTGGTTTGGATGTAGTCACCCACTGTGTGGGGTTAATGTTCGATTTGTGTTGGTTGCACGCCGCTCGTAGTGTTTGGTGTTTAGCAACAGTATTAAAAACACAAATTTGCTATGTTGCGCGCTAATCCGCTGTCAAGCAGCCGCTATGTATCTTTCTCGCTCGCTGTCTTTCAACTAGCGTGTGAAGCGGGCGCTATGCTGATTATGATTAAGTAAGATGAATTGGCTATTGTTCTAATTGGTTTTTGCACTTCCGCAACAAACTATTGGAAATTTGTTGGAGCTCTGAGGTTTAGAGGGAAGAATTATTACTGTGTGTGTGTTTTTTTTTAATTGCACTTTTACACTTTTTGCGCTTAAGTTGTTTTGGCGTATTGGCTTTTAAAGCAATTTAGTGGAATATTTGTGTTTCTTTTTTAGTTTATCTTGAGGGTGAGTTATTGTTTTTGAATATTTTAACTATTTGTAATATAATAATTCTCCCAAGCTGATGGCAAATTTGAACTTTTTTGGTTAGTACGTCAATACATAGAAGCAGTTTCACCTTTTTTTGTAAATCCTTTTAGTGCTTCCATAGAAACACAGCAGCTACAACGTTTTTGTTGCTTTCAAAATGTCCGCACTTTTAACGTTTAAATTTATTTAGATTTTAAAAATTGAATTTTCTAAATTTTCACATTCAATTCAAGGCGCACAAACGCGGCTACTTTTCACTACAGATGCTTGATTTTGAAGAATTTTGCACTCTTACAGCTTTAATGACTGCAGTTAGGAAAAATTTGTTTGTTTTTATTTTAACAGAACAAAGTTTGTTTTCTTTGCAGCTTTAACGCATTTATTTGTTATGAAATTTTGTCGTCTTACAAAATACGCAGATAATTGAAATCTTGTTGTTTTTAAACAAATTATTTTTTGTATTTTTTTTTTTACAATTACAATTTTTTCCCAAAAATATTTTTGTTTTCTAATTTCACTTTTATATTTGACCAGCACTTTTTTCTCGTATGCGCCACCTGCTCTTGTCACAAAAACACTTTCAATAACTTCAGGCAGCTAAACAATTCTCATTTACAGCATCTGTATGTACATATAAATTTGCATATTATTTATACTAATGCTGAACGGTTTGTATTTACATGTTTCCCAATACAAATTGTGTGCTAATAATTTTGACAAGTTTGCTCTTCATCTATTTTTCACGCACAAACAACAATTCCACTCAATCACTCTTCTACTTGTTATAATTTCTCAACAATATCAAATTGTTCTGTTGTTGACACCGAAAACACACTTGAACTCCTGTGTTGGTGGTGTATTCTTCTTAAAAACCGTTCCGCTCTCAAATACTCACATCCGTTTATGAACGAGCTACCAAACCGAATGACACACCAAATTCAGGCATTTCAAACAACAACCAAACAATCCAACAATCCAACAACGGCAACGACAGCACAACGACAACGATCCAGCATATTCAGGCAGACAGACAGGCAAGCAAACGCAGAACTAGCAACCCAACCAACCAACGAACGAACGAACCAACCAACCAGTCAGGCAAAAGGCAATCATATGCATAGTGTTGTGGTTGTCTTCCTCGTCGTGGTCGTGATCGGTAAACCAAATAAAAGTGAACACGGCAACAATGATTGTTGTGTTGTGTTGTGTTGTATTGTATTGTATTGCATTGCATTGTGCGCCTATAGACACTTGGCAACGAGTTGGTTGCTGCTTGCTGCCGGCACAAATGTTCGTTCGCTCGCTTTGCATACGTCATACAAAAACAAAGCCACTATGTAGACAGCCGTTTGTATTTTGCGATAAAGCGATATGATGATAGCAAAGAGCATCACGCACTCATTCACACATGGAGCGCCATGTAGGTAAACTAAAAAAAACAACACCAATTTATCCAATTGCAGTAAGTTTGAATGTTTTGCTTTTTGTATGTTTGTTGTGTGCGTGTGTGCTAGCTGCAGTTGGACAAATCGTAGACAGTTGTATATGTAATCAGCGGGTTTTGCAGATAACTAGCAAACAAGCATCAAAGAGTGTTGAAGGATAAAGTGTTGATGCGGCTTTGCAAAGGCTGTTTTGTTGATTAAGTTGTTACGAGGAAGCGGAAAAAGGTGAAGAGTTTGACTTTAGAGCGAAGGATATGTTCGAAGCGAACATGTTTCGGGGGCAAAAAAACGTTTGAAAAGTTTTGTTGGTGGAATTAATACTTTAATGTATTTATAAGCGAATTTTTGGCAATATATTTTAAATCGATCGAGCACTTTCAAACTGTAAATACATTAACACCTTTGCATCACCGCTCGAAATGCGCGATGCACTCAAAATACCTTGCGTCCATAATTCCTTGAGTCGGTAAGACTTTTAGAAGACTTTGTTCTAATGCCATACAGCCCGTGAGTAACTTATTTCTCGTCTCGTCTTGGATTGGCCACCAAGGTCATGGCCTTTAAACTTTTGTTTGTGGAGGTATGTAAAGTCTAACTGCTTTGTGGTGAAAACTGCTTCAATTGAGGCATTGGAAGCCAACATTCAGGCAACTAAAGTTATCCACGAG